>JAOTAY010000007.1:9615900-9662064 GCA_025629805.1 Erythroxylum baracoense | reverse complement strand
AAAAACATAATAATAATAATAATAATAATAATAATAATAATAATAATAATAATAATAATAATAATAATAATAATAATCTAATAAACATCTATAAATACACTAAAACACCTACTAAAACATATTATAAACGACAACTATCATCATCGTCACTCTTAAACTTTTATTTGTCCTTAAGCAAAACCAAAGCACTAACTTAAACTAACCAAATATAAATGCATAAATTCATGTAGCATGCATTAATGAGACAGTGACATTTAACTTTACAAAACCAATTTAACCACACAAAAAAATCATTCAAGTTGTGTCAACATATTAACCTATGTAATTTATGGATAAACACTTTGGATTTTATATACGTACTAATCAAGACATTAAAATCATATTCATTTACCTAAAGCAATTATGCACACATATATACACACATTGATAATTAGTAGTTAATCAAAATTGTAACCATCACTAAGTAACTTTTCTTGAAAATTCTTGTTGTTTTCAAAGATTGGTAGGATTTATTTATCCGAATATCGGTTTTTTTATTTTCTTTAACATTAACCTAGTCTTTTGATGTGAAGGCAAACATCTTGTCATGAGTGTCCCCTAGTTACTCAACTAGGCTATGTTTTATTAATTAGCTTGGTTAGAATGTCATTCTAGCCTTTTGATGGGAAGACAAATAGGAAAAGGTTAGAGCAAGAATACTTATGATGTCTAAGCAGTGATGGTGTTAGAGTTGGAACTTGAAGATACTTCAAATTATGAAATTCTAGTAATTCACTCCCTAGAAAATGAACACAAAAAATAGAAATAAAAAGCACTAATAAAATAAAATAAAAAATAAAACTTATCCTAATTCTTAGGTTACCTCCTAAGTAACGCTTAGTTAACGGCACTAGCTTGACGTATGCTCCATTCTATGCTGAACTTGGGTCAATTATGAGCGGCTTGCATCCATCCGTGTCACCCAATTTTAGTTTCGCTTGTAAATAAACTACACATTTCAATATAATAATAAAGACATAGTTAATCAAATTAAGAAAGCCTACTAAATATATTAATGTCATTTTCGGTAATAAAATGTCAAAAAATAGGAAATAAAGAAACTCCCTAAATCTTTTATCGAATCCAACAGTTTGACTTCTAAGAAGGTGAACTGTTCTCTTTCTTCCTTAATCACCTTCGCCTCCTCTTCTTCTTTTGCTTCATGAATAGAGACATATGTATATTCTTCAAACTCTATCTTTGCTATCATTTGTTCATCATTCTTTTCTTTATCAAACTCTTGAAAAAAGACTTCCTAACATTCTTTAAAATTAGTCTCCACTATCATCTGATCTTCTTCCTCTCACTCCTTTAAAGATTGGACTTCGTTAATTCTCATGAACGAGCTACCCACCTTTAGATTCTTTAATACCTTATTCATGTTGAATTTTACTTGTTCATCTTTAATCTGAAGGATGAGGTTATCTTCATAAACATCTACTAAAGCTTTTTTGGTGTTTAAAAATGGTATGAAAAAACCTACAAGAATTATAAACTTGTCCACTTTTATAGGCACATCCTCCACCAGGCCTAACGATTTCTTTATTGATTGGTTTTACCAAATGAATACACGTAGATGTTAGCTTCACATCTCTTAACCCCATTTTCTTAAAAATCGACAAAGCATAAGGTTTATACTTATGCCTAAGTCACATAAACATTTTAAAATCTCTAAATTACTAACTACATATGGTATAGTAAAACTCCCTAGATCTGCCAATTGTGAAGGCTTGTGGTTGATAATTAAGGTGCTAAAAGTTTCCATCACAGCTACTGTTTGATAGTCACCCCAAGTTTGTTTGTTTGAGAATATGACCTTGAAAAACTTCATATGCATGGATGTGCTCTTCAATGCATCCACAAAGGCCAAGGGAATTTGTAATTTCTTTAGCTTTTCTTCGAACTTTGCAAATTATGTATCCAATTTGTTCTTTTGAAGCTTTGTGGGAATGATATTTTTAGTGGGTAAGGTGAAGGATGAATGTAGGGAAGGTCTTTATTCTTTTCTTCATCCTCTTTCTTCTTTTCTTAGTCTTCTACAAGGTAGGGTTGAACTTGTTTTTTCATTGGTTCTTATAGTTCTTTCCCACTTCTAAGTGTGATAGCCTTAAATTGCTCTCTTGGATTTACTTCCATGTTGTTAAAAAATCTTTCCACACTTCTCTGACAGAATTTGTTAGCAAGCTGGCCATTTAAACCTCTAGGTTGTGAATAGAGGAGGCATAATCTCTTGCTACTTGCTTAAACTTCCCTTCCAGCCTCTTCTGGGCCTCATCCATGTTTATGATCTTCCCTTTTAGCCTCTTATGAGGTTCATGCATATTTATGAGCTTATCCAAAATCTTGTCCAATTTAGAAATCCATAAACTAGACTCATCTTGCTAAAATCCTAGTAGGTCTTGATTTCCCATTTGAGTCTTTGCATTGTTAGAACCAAAGAAATATGGGTGGTTCTGCCACCTCGGATTATATATGTTCAAATAAGGATGATTACTTCCTTGGCCAAATTGTGCTTCCTTGATGTTGAATTGCTCCAGTTGTTTTTTTCCACTAGGAAGAAATTAGTTGTGACATGAATGTCTCTTCCACATGGTCGCATCCTTGTTGAATTGCTTTGAATGAAGAAAAAGAGACGGTTGTCAAACTATTCAATTCCTTGGTAAGGTTGTCAATTTTAGCTTACAGTGCCATCATTAAATCTGTCGCAATCATTCCATCATTGAATCTGTTACAATCATTCCTTCTGGATTCTGGAAGGTTGACTGTTGTCTACTTCGTTCTGATGTCTAAAGACAACTATTGTTCTCCTTCTCTTTAAACAAATCGTGTGTTGCTTGCACTGGTGGTCGAGAAGTTCCTTGATGACGGGCATTAGACCCTGGCCTCATGAAGTCTATAAGGTGCCTTTTCTCTCCTTGATGTATTTCATCCATCATCGTTCTTTCTATCTCTTATTGGCGTTTAACTTTTTGGATTCCTCATTTTTCCTTATGATGTCTAAATTGGTGTGTCTTCTACTTTGTGTCCATACTTTTTTTTCAATTTTTAATTTCTTATGATTGGGTACCACAAACATAAGAAAGGGTAACGATTCCTTAAAACAAAGGAATTCAAAAAGTCTTAAGCTAATTCCTTAGCAACGGAGCCAAAAACTTGTTGAGAAAGTTTTACCTTTAATAAAACCCCCAATAACCACAAGTATATGGATCGTAATTTGTAGTATCAAAGGTATCGATCCCACGAGGAAACAGATAGACAAAGTGAACCTAACTTTGTCTAAGGAGTAAAAGATGATTATAATAAAATAATAACAAAAAATTAAAACAATTAAACTAAGTAATCAAATAGCTAATATCAAGTGAGCTACTAGTTTAAGGTAAGGTTGACCAAGGTTGAATAAATGAGGATTTATTTTGCTGTTATTGTGTTCTTTTAACCCCTGTTGATTCAATTATATGCTGACTCTAGATCTTCTAAGGGATAAACTACTCTCTCTCAAGACCTAAACCCTAATTGAATATGAAAATTTTAGAATTGTAATCTCTCAATTCATAACTCTTTCCTTAATGTTTTCAATTAGTTATGGCGTGATCTATCGAACAACTAAGTTCTCACAAAAGATCTCTCTTTGAATGATTGTGGATTTATTAATTGTGTGACATATTAAATCACCAACTCTCATTGTGCAATTTAATCAGATTACCTTTGACTCATGCTCTCAATTTATTGCCGAAGTATATGCATGCACCATTAACACAACACAAATTATGTACTGAATTAATTGAAATCAAAGTCACAAAATAGTTCAAGAAGAACACTAATTTAGCATTTATAACATCATGAATGTAATAGGCATCTAAAAATCCTGTTTGCATGCCAAGTTTAATGAAAATAACAGAAGGAAAGAAAGAAAAACTTGATTCAAAGCTTATTTGAAAATCTAGAAATCCTAGACATCTCTCTCGATCTTCCCTGTTTGATCTACTTTTGCAAGATGGTGGGGAGTGTTTCAGGTTCTTTTATAGTTCTTGAGGCTTCTAGGATTCTTTCTAGGGTCAAAAGACCGAAATAACTCATGTGCTGGAAAAACTAAAACATGCTGAAATTGCTATATAGGAGATACACTGTTTGATACATGTTGTGCCAAAATAAGTTCTAAAAATAGCTAGGCTATCCTGCTCATAAGTATACAAGGTAGTTGTAGTTCATTACCCAGGGCCGTCTCCTACAAAGGTAAAATTGGTCCACTCAAATTAATCTTAAATAAAATAAAAACAAATGCTTCAAAGACAACACTCTAACCCAACTTATTGAGTAAAGGTTTTAAAGAAAATCACAAAATTAGACTGAAAAGTAAACTGATTTAACTGAGAGCAAAAACGTATTGATAAATTGATGAGGGAAACTCTTGAAAATTAACTTCAATAATTTAGTCTCCTATGCATGATAGAGGTGAATTAATCGAATAATTGCCTTGCTAAAATTACCAATTAGGTTTTAAAATCAATTCAAATAAAAAACTATTCTAAGTTTCGTATTCAACAAGTTTATTGTCTAAATTAGTTATTAAACCCAACTAATAATTACCCACTTAAGTTAATATATTTCTAATTCATAACTTAAGCGTCTATAATTTCTCGTTCCATATTAAACTTCTTTTCTTGATCCTTCGTTTAATACTAAATGATGTAAAGTTTGGTCATGCTTTTACATCCATTCAGTTCAGAAACTATAGCGAACATGAGACAACAATACAGCAACTCATTCATGTATATTTGATTAAAATATCTATATTAATCCTCAAGAAAAAGAGATCAATCCATTATGGAATAAACAAGATTCATCATCTTCATATACTTCAATCCTATCTTTATCAGTATAAAAGAAGTATTAAAGCAATAAACCAAGTAAATAACATAAATGAACTATCCAAAGCTTCAGAGTAGGAGTCAGTTAAGATAACTAAGTAGTAAGTTTAATAATCAATATAGAAATAGTGCAGCAGATAAAGAACAGAACAAGAAAATAAGGATTGGATGAGGGAGTTGTAGTGGTCTCCTATCACTCTCAAGCTCTCTGCATTGGCTCTCACCTTCTACTTTTACTTAGTTCTCACCCAAATAATCGGATGCTCATGTTGTTTCCACCTTTCTACTGTTCTTCTTCTTCACCTCACCCAACTACTCTCTGTTCTCTTTTCTTTTTTCTCTTTTCCCTTTTTTTATCTTTATCTGTTCTGTGCCCCCAAATGAGTAGCTCAGTGTGTCTGTATGTGCCACTACCCTCTATCCCTTTCTATTTGTAGTATGAGTCTAGGCTTAAGGTTTTGAGCCGTCACCTTTGCTGCTGCCATGTAATATTTAGAAGAATTAAAGGAAATGATGTCACGGGTATGCATGAGGGAGTCATGGGTGTGACACCATTTACATGATTAATTAATTTAATTCCATGCATTTTTCACATACCATTTCATTCTTTCATGCATAATTCTTTTAATTTTTCATGCAACATTCAGAAGATAATCCAATTAACATTCATGCAATATTCATGCCAATTTCACTCCATTCATCTCACATTTGGATAAAAACATACGAATTTGTAACTAAAATTAAGCTATGAATGTAGGCAAAATCAATAGAAATTAGACGCAACAATTGCCCTACACTTGACTATGCTTCCTAAGCAAAATAAAGAACACTAGATTATACAAGAAAAAACAATGGAAACAACAAATTTCCCAAATAGTAGTCAAAGAAATCAACAATCATTTTAATAAACACAGCCTAAGAACTTGAAACTCGTAATACTCTATGAACAAGCTATTCTTGAAATAACATTAACAAGTGTGATAGATACTCACTCCACTTTCCAACCTCTCAAGCATTCAACGGTAGGATATATTCACTCATCATTCATTTCGTGTAAGGCATCTACGATAAGCTTGCTTACCAATCCAACATCCACCACTCATATCAAATACAAATATCAATTCAAAGGTCTTTATTTTGGTTGTAATGGGGTCGGGATAAGGGTAAGAAAAAGGAAAATCATAGTTTAAAACCTTAGAAAAAATTGAACATTTTAAAATAATACAGAATAATGAACCAATAAACACTCAATTCTTCCCTCTCATTTAACATGGTTAACACTCCTTATTTTTACGTCTCTCCTTTTCTTTTCATTTTTTGGTTGTCTTCTCTTTCCTTTGTTTCTTTTCTATTTCTATTTCTTTTTTCTTTTTTTCTTTCTTTTTTGTTTCATTTTCATTCTCTTTTTTAATTAATTAATTATTTATTTAAAACAAGGATATCAAGAGAAGAGAAATATAGAGTAGAGATAATTGCAACAACTATACCCATTCCTAATGCAATATCCAACTATATACTATGCTCCCCCATGCTTATTCAAGCAATTACTTCCTAAACCCAGTAATACCATTTCAAATGCTCAACTTGTCTTATGGTAGGTACAACAAAAAGGATAAATAATTAAGGCAAAGGCTCATATTTTATTAGGGTTATGTAAATATAGTGCCCTGGAAAGTAAGTGTATTTACATATAACTTAATTTTCTTCCAGTTACAATATTATATTGAAAAAATTTATTATTAATAAAACAAAAGAGTTTGGTTTTATTTGTTTGAGCATAATATAACTAGTCAAAAGGTACTAAAGTTCCTTTATAAGTAATATATATATACATGGAGATGTATTGGAAACATATATATTATTATAATCTAAATTAATTGATTCACAGTCGAATAATCAAGTTGGTTGCTTGATTATGGTTTAGACCGTAGTGTTGTGATTTACCTACGTGTAAGTAAAGGAGTTTACTTCAAGGGAATGATGAGTTTCAAATCATGATAATAGTTGACTATTAGTAATGGCACTATTAAATGAATATAGAATCGCGTATGTTTTTAAAGAATAAAGTAGGCTGTTACTTTAATCTTAAAACATACACCTTAGCATTCATTTATTACGAACCACAATCTTGATGAGTGGTGAACTCATGTGTGTTTCGTTATAATTCTTGATATGATCGGAATGAATTTTTATAAGGTATTAATCCAGTGTCCGCATGTTGGAATTATTAATTGAAACATGCATGAAGCAACATTCACTCAAATAAAGAGATTAAATTAATTCCGAGCTTATTGGAGCTTGAATTATTTAAGTCCAATTAGATTCTCCATTTGGCTGCTAGGAAGGTTATCAAGGAAAGTAAGAAAAATAAATGGAGGTTATCGGAAAGAAAAATGAGACAAAAAGAAGAGAAATGGCCGAATTGGATTCGGTCTAATAAGACCGGAACAATTTAATTAAGAGTTAATTAAATTGGATCTTAAGCCTACAATTAAATGTTGAGCTTACACTAATTAATTATTAATTATAAGTCCAAAGGAACATTTAATATTGGGCTGGATTTTGGTTTGATTAATTAGATTAATTGAATTGAAACAAAATTTTAAAAATAAAAATAATAATAAGCAAAACCAAATTCTACAAAGACGTAGGATTCAGTCATGCTTGTTAATAAAAGCATGAAAGTGATGTAGTTAAAGGCATGCAACTCATTTAGCATTCTTACTAAATGAAAGTGTGCATTTTTTGTCTCTCCACTTTCTCAAAACCAGCCGGTCATAGCAAAGAAAAACCTCCTCCATTTTTCTTCTCCTTTCCCACTAAAGGATCTCGTTAACCAAGCTTTCCAAGGAGAACAAGTAGTAGATCAGATTGGTTAAGGACACAAGCATCCAAAGAGTCGAAGTTGTAGCAAGGAATCGATAATATTCTGATCTTATTCTTATTTTATTTATTTTCTTTATGTCGTATCATATATGGATTAAAAGCATGTTATTTTGGTGTTTACGTTTCCGCTGTGCTTGATTTCGGGAAAAAATTTTAAAATCTACCGTTTAGCCAAACCAAGCATGAACCTATTTTTCATACCAACACACATATCGGCCATTACTTTCAAGCCCTCTGTCGACTACCAACAAAAATAGATTCTTCATATCTACTTTTCCTACTTTTTCTTTTTTTTTACTTTAACTTAACTTTTTATTTTTCTTTTATCTCTTACTTTCTGGATGCTAGTAAGCCTCCTTTTATAATGTAAGCTCCAAGCTCCGCTCGATATGAAAAAATAAACTACTCAATGATCCTAATCCTGTCTAGATTTTTTCCTCTCATCCTAAGCTTAAGAGTTGGTGTTCAAAATACAACAAGCAAAACAGGAATGTGTAATTATGTTTTTTTAGTTTTTCATCAATTCTATTCATTTCTATATCATTTTATTACTAATTCAATGCTTATTTGTAATTTTGGTTGAAATATTCATTTAAATATAATACATATAGAAAGAAAAATTTCACTTAGTAGAAAGCTTATTACTACTTTTACCAACACTTATAATTATTTTGAATAAACAAATGCTCATGAAATTATTCTTCTAAAGTTTAAAGATATAATCAATCGTAATTCCAAAACCTATAATCAAGAACGATTAGAATTAAAACAATTATATAAATAGTTTCCAGAACATTATACAATTCACTATTTATAACTATTTACTCTATCTATTATTTCATATTTCTTTTTAATGCCTAATTGCTCACGCTGTAACCAACTATTAACAAACATCATTCATTTCTAAACTTTAGTTTTTCAATCAAAATCAGAAAAAGAGTATTATGAAAAATGATATAACTATCTCCAATTTTTTATTAATAATAATGGTTTAATTCCTATCAAAGAAAAAATAGATCTTGCTAATAATCTTTATAATTTACATACTACTAATTTATATAATAATCATGATCAACTGACATAACATCAAAGAATCTATAATGGCCGAAATAATTCAAGAATCTAATCCTAATACTCAAAATAATATTGATATTTTAGATGTAGATATCCTAGAACTAATTGAATCTACAGGTGCTTTCCATATTAATACATTACTATCACAAGAAAAAAAAAAACAATTCACAAAAAAACAATTAAATTTAAAAGATGGACAAGGTATTACATACCATCCATTTTAAAACTTAATCAACCGAAAATATTATTTATTACGAAAAATTGTACATGAAATACCTATTAGAATTGATCAATGTAATGGCCATATTCGCATAAATTTAATTGATCAAGAAAAAATTTATAAACAATTACAAAATCTTTTCGAAGAAAAAAGACAAAATTGGAAGTATACATCTTTCTATAATTCAAATTTTATTAAAATCTACTTTTCAAAAAGGAATAGATTCCCCTATTAGAATGGTTGTAGATAACATAAATTTGCTCAAGCATAGTACATAAAATTCAAGAAACAAAAATAACGAAACATTAATCCCTCACTGCCTTGAGTGTTATCACTCCCTTTAAATCTAATAACACCAATTATTCTCCCTTTTTTTAAATTATAAAAAATATTATCTAAAAATGAAAAATATAAAGTGTCATGCTTCAAACTAACTTTAAAACATCAAAACAATTTCGATTGAGATTGATAAGCTTATCTAAAAAAGAAGGCTATTGAATATTTAAGGAGTCAAAGTAATTACTCAATTTTGGAAGGCACATCCCTAATTGTGTCTAATTTTGAAAATTCGATAATTTTCGTATTATGTCTAAAATACTTAAATTTAAAATTCTAAAATGAAAAATATGATGCAATGACACTTTGTTAAAAAAAGACTTGAATGAATTGTGTAATTTATAGAAATGTTCTTAAGAACATAATCATTATCAAACAATCCTAAATTTTAATGATCTTTAACAAAAAGAGTAAAACAAACTGAAGAGGCTAGCTAGTTATAATGGGGTATGTTAATTTCAAAAAAGAGAGATTTGTTTTAGGAACCTAAATAATCTTTGTTCCTTGGTTGTTAGGTTCCTTCTTCTTTTAAACCCATACTTTCAAGGAGAAAACATAATATCTTAACGTGTTCATACTTACCAAAAAAATAACACATCATGTTGTATAAGTGATGATTATGCATATATTCATTTCTTGGACCTCTTTGTGTGTATGCATAATATGGAATCTTCCTTTGGACATTAAAGTTGTTGAATGTCTCTTATAATAGTGAAATATCCTATGATTATATATGTGAATCCTACTAGGAATGAAAACTTGATGTATACTTCTTTAAGGCCTAAAAGGGTGTGAGTGGGTATGTATATTATCATAGAATTTATGCCTATTCTTCCTATGACATTATTAAACTCTATACCTAGGTTTTGAGCCATATATAAAAGCTTGATGCTTGCTTTTAGGATTAGTCTAAGTAGATGTGGAATGTGCATGCATATGCTTGGATTTGGATGTTATATATTGTTGAGGCAAGTTTTAATCTATTTAAAACCACTCAATATACTGCAAGCACAAAAGTCATAGGTGTAGTATGTAAGATGTCGATCCCTTGAGGAGTTGTCAAACTAATCTAATTCTAAGTTGTTTAAGTCCTAAAGAATTATTAAAAATGAAAATAAAAACTGAACAGAAAAATAAACATATGAAGATGATTGATTGGAATTAAAATGTAAAATTAACACACAAAGAATCAAATTCTCAACCACTAAATTAACAATGGAAATCATACAAGGAAGATTAGTCTATTATAAGAAGGGGGATTTATCTTATCATCAAACACTAACATAATTACTTTTGAGTTAATATGGTATTGGTCCTAGACTTTCAAAGGGTGAATCACTCTCTCTCAAATTATCATCATTAAACCTTAATTGAATTATAGATTTTGCAATCTCTCAATTAACAAAAAAACCTATAAATCCAATCATATATTAAGCCCTCTAATAAACTAACAGCTCCTTACACGAGATCTCTCTTTGTCTAAATTCTCAATTTGGTTATTTATGTGATCTATTAGATTGTTTAACTCCTATTACCCAATCTAATTGTTTTGCTATTGGTTCACTTTCTCAATTTGTTACCAAAGTATGCAAATACAACAAATAATCAAAACACCTAATGTATTAACATCGAAAGACATCACATTAACATTTATTCAATAACAAATCCTTAAAAAGGTTTAGAACATCATCATGAAGCCCAAATCCATCACTATCAAATCCATCTTATACATTCAAAAGAAAGAATAATAAAGAAGAAATGAAGTGTCACTTGGAAAGGTCAGAATATATCTGGAAGATAACAGTACTGCAACCCTTCTTCTCCTAATGGAGCCCCCTTTTAGGTCTTCAATCTTTTCTTTTTATATCTTTTCTATTTTGGTCAAACATTAGGGTTTACTTGGGCCCAAAAGTCTAAAATATCCCTAAAAAATTCACGTTTTAAAAGTCATGTCTGCTATTGCACAGGCCATGATCGTGGCACTCAATTTTTGCTTTCTGTCATGATTGTGACAGACCACCAGGCTTCTGTCACGATCGTGGCCCTAGCCCTTGCTTCAAATTTCCTTCGAATTCTCTCCGTTCTTCAATATTTGATCTAAAACACAAACAAACACATTAAGGCATCTCAAATACACAAAATTTAAGCTCAATAGCATACTCTAACCTATAAAACATTCAAAACACAAATACATAAGCAAATAACATAATCCTAACCTAAACTTGCACTAATCATTCAATTTAACAATTGAAAACCTACTAAATTACCTACTAAAAAATTATGCAACCTACCACTATTATATACTCATTTATCACATTAGGCAATTTTTATTCACTATACAAATATTTTCCCTTAACAAATGTGGTTTTAGAAATTTCCTTTGTTATCATATTCCAAACCTATCATTGGAATTCTTAAGTTTATAACTTCATTTTGTTCTTATATTTCTTTTCAACAAAATAATGAACTCATTAGTAGTATATATGCTTTGTTATCATCAAAACACCAATTTAAACCTCCTTTGGTTCAACAATGTTGAAAATAACAAATGGTTTAGGAATTAAATACTTGATATAAGCTTAATTGTTCATACATTTAATCCTTGAAACTTAGTGATTATTGCTTTAAAATGCTTAAGATACTCACTTTAGTTTATATTTGATCTTAGGTACAATTTGGAAGCATAATAACTAAAATAAGCCAAAAATATGCTCGTTGAGCCATCTTTATGAGATTCACACTCAATTGGATTCATGGAGCAAGAAGGAGAAGGGTTAGAATGAAGAAGGGGCAAGAAAATACCAAAAGCATGAAAAGATGCAAAGTCATGGCTATGGGAGGTGCTCACGACTAAGAAAAATTTGTCATAGACATGAAAATAGGTGAAATTGGCATGACACACCAAATCATGCCTATCACTTGCCACCTCCCATTTTTAGCCTAGTTTTTTTTACTATAAAAGTGTTAAGTTTTGATGACAAACACAGTTTTGAAAACAGATCGATTTTCTTCATTCCTTCTTCAGTTTTTAACATCTCAAAGGCAGTTCATGGGTCTTTATTGGAGATTAATGGAGATGATAGAGGGTTAAGCTTCTCAACACTAGTTTGGAGGTGAAGTTGACGTCGAGGAGCACATTTAGGCATATTGTAGTTGTGTATTATTTTCTTTCCCTCTTTTCGGATTGTTTATGTTATCATATGTTTATTGATTGGGTATCATGTAAAAACAAATTTGATGCTCTATTGGATTGTTTTTCAAGAGAACCGTGTTGCTAGGACTTTGAATACGATACGTAATAGTTGTGTTCGAATTCGTTTGTGGCAACTAATGGTATTATATCATTAGGAATAACGTAACCTAGGTTAATTAATCCAAACTTGTGTGATTATTGCTTATATTAGTCTATTTTTCTCACTCATAAGGTAGATGTCGGCCTAAACTTAGAGAGCTTATTCTAGGTTATCTGATAGTTAGGGTTAATTAATGAGCTCTTCTTAGTTAACTATGACCTAAGGAAAAACCAAGATTAACAAAGCATGTTCTTAATTCACGATCAATAGTCTAAAGAGAGGTGAGAAAACAATAATGTAATGACGTATATGAAATTGTGTAGGCTGAGATTAAACCGAAGAATTGGATTTCAAACCATTCATCAATTTTATCAATTTACTGCTGTTTAATTTGAGTTCCTTTTATATATTCAATTTTACTTTGTTTTCTAATTTGCATTGAACCGAAGCCCCCTATTTTACATAAATGTATAATTTAAGAAAGTTATTGAAATTAATCTCTATAGGATTGACCTAGACTTTCCAATGTTATAGTTGTAGGTTTAGTTATTTTGTGTAGTGTTAGGACATGCTACGTCAATACTACAAGCTTAAGGAAGGTTTATCATGAAAAACTTATGACAATTCTACAACTGATGGATATAAGCTTGCACTAACACTTTTTTCCAGCCATTCTTAAAATCCTTTGCAAATAATTAGAGGTCTACTTACTAGGGCAACGACCTAACGCATGAAGATAGCTTTGGAAGGATTAATCATAAAGATGCAAGAAAAGGAGGTTATTCAAGATGAATAAGATGTACTGACAAGAGTATTCTTTTTCTACTTATTATTGAAGAAGAAATATGCTTAATACATGAAAAATAAGGCTTAGAGAATATTTAACAACTTAGTCCACTTCTTTTGAGTTAAATGGAGCTTAATTCGAAAATTAAGATATATTTAAGGGCTTTAGTTCACTTTGTGTTATTAGTCAGCATATTTTATTATAATTGGGCTATAACTTAATTATAAAGCCTAAATTGTGTTAATATCTTTTTGTAATCTCCTATTTATTTAGGCATTTCATAGGGTTAATTTCTAATCTAATTAGAATTTCTTAAATTTCTATTTTGATTATGATTCCTTCTGACATTAAGGATATGATTGAAATAGGATTCCTAGAGTGTTATAGTATTAATAGTTGGTATTTTAATCATTGTTACACTTAATAAGAAATGTTCTTTTAGGACTTTAGTTTTCTTTTCCTTTTAGGATTCTAGTTTTTAAGAGTTTAAGCTTATAAAAGATCGTAACACTTTAATACCCCCCAGAGTATATACAAATGCCACACAAAACAAACCGAGACATTCTAACAATCCCCAAAAAAGTAAGGCAAACATACATCACATTTCATATATCATTGAGTTATAAACAGGACATAATATACACATTGTATTTATCAAATCCATGCCTTAAAATCAAACCCATACTATGTTATGGTTATTATAGGAAATCTAAAAAAAATGTCTCATAATATTGAATACAACTCAAAGCTTAAGCACAAAATCTCCCAAAATATAAGACGTCCTTTTTTGGCCACTGCAGTTGTCCCAGCCTTAACCCTTTTTATCAAAACCTACAAGGAGAAAAAACCACCGTGTTATGCATATAGCTTAGTAGGAAAATAACTAAAGCACGATACAAGATGGTGATTGCTTCCTATAATCGTCTAATATTTACATGCAAATGAATCATGACATATCACATAGCAGTCTTTGATTATTCAAATTCAGAGAGTATTTTGACTATCAATTACATCAGAACAGAATAAATATCAAGACACATACAGAATTGCCTTCTAATCTTTTCAGAAGTGAGTAACGGGAACAGAGCAGAAAATAACTATGATTAGTATCTACAAAAATAAAAGAGACTTAAGTCTCTAAAATAAAACAAACCGTAGTGTCTAAGAACAGAAGCAGCTACAGACCCTTCTAGGCATGCCTATTTACCCACAAATAGGACTTGGTAGGTTAAAGGAAATCATATCACATTTCAAAGCCACATGCAAAAGAAATAATGCATAACAAATGAAGTTATTCCTTATGCTCAAATTGAACGTGTTCATTCATGTCCTATCAGACTTAATATGCCTTGTGGATATAAACCTTTGCAATAATGCATCAATGAAAGTATTTAATTAATTACACGTTATAAGCATGAGTCTCATATTACACTAACAACTGGGTTTGCTAAGTTGCAGTGATATCCAAAAGAGTTTTGGAGGAGATTCGGTAGCATTTGGGTAAGTAAAATTTCATGTTTAGGCTAAAAATGCGAGTGATGCACGGCTGTACCCAATTTCTAGCTTTTCTTAGGATAAGTTTTTAGGTTAGTTTTATGTGGCCATTCTGGTATAGAAACTGAAGTTTTTAGGCAATATGTTTTTCTAAATAAATCTTCCTCTATGTCTTAAGTTTATAATGACATAAATTTAATGCAATTTGGTTCATTATTCCAAGATTTATATCCAAAATACTACAGAGAGTTCTCAAACAGGGACAGCAACCAGAACTTAATTTCGTGCCAAATTTCAAAACCTTTAAAGACAAAAACTCAAATTTGATTCCCTCATTAAAGTTGTAGAAATATTTATTTCTTTTAATCTCCAATTAAAATTATCCCATTTAGATATTTACAGTTCAATATATGGCTAAAATACCAATGTCTATTCAGTAGAACCACTCCATCTAACGAGGTACACACTCCAATTGACTCATTTCAGTCATATTATGCAAAATTAATGCCAAAGAATCATGAAAATAAACCAGCAACATCCCATTTTCATCTAGGATACTTCTCTTAACAAACCCCTTATGTTACACTAAAAAAGAAACCAGCAATATATCAAAATTTCCATACCTTTGAAAGGAGTGTTTCAAAACCCTTTCTCTTTACTCCAACTGCTTGCCTTCTTTGGTCTTCTTCTCTTCTACACAACATGCCCATTCACTACTCATTTCCAACAATCACATATGCATAAAAAAACCCTAGCTGAATAGGAGATGAGAAAGGAGCTAAATTTCATACCAAAATATGTAATTAACATACCTTAAGTTCAAATGCACAAAGGGATTTAACAAGATGATGGATAGAGAGAGAGAAGCTAAATCTTCTGTAGATTTTTGTGTTTGCCGACCCTCCCTTTCTTCATTTGCATGTTTTTAGACAAAGGGAGAGATGGGTGACATGCCATTTGCCATATGGCTAAGTGTTGGTTTCTACTTTTCACCTCTCATTAATAACAAAAATGACCACACCTTTATCTTATTCTATGAAATTGCATTCCATCTTAATACATTTAGCAATTTATTCCATGATTAATGTATATTTCTACATGTATAACACAATTAACACAAATTATCAAAATTCCCCTACAATTTCGTTAATACCGATTATGTCTCAAACTTAACACTCACTTTCCTAATCGTTTAACACCCGTTACATACACTTTCATGAACAAGAAACATTCCTACTAGGGTATAGTTTAGAGCATCACATTCCCCCCCCCCCTTAAAAGAATTTTGTCCTAGAAATTTATACCTAAAGAGAATAGTTTAGGATGCTGAGCCCATATAGTCGATTATGGTTCCCAAGTTGCTTCCTCAAGTCCATAGTGTTGCCAAAGTACTCAAACTTATCTGGCCAAGAAAGACACAAGTCCTTCCTCATAAGAAAAATCCAATTATACTTGAATTTCTTACACAGAACCTTATGTGTACCATCAAACCAATATCTTCTCAACATAGAAACATAAAACACATCGTCCAACTTAGCTAATTCTTCAAGAAGAGCTAACTGATAAGCTACTGGTCTAATTTTCTTAAGAATCTTATTGGGACAGATGTATCGTGGGCTGAGCATACCTTTCTTCCCAAACCAAAGTAAATTTTTCCATGGTGACACTTTAAAAAATACCTTATCTCCTACTTTATACTCAATATCTTTCCTTTTTAAATCAGCATAGGATTTCTACCTATCACTAGCTGTTTTCAATCCTTGTTGGATAATTTGAACTTTCTCTTTAGTAACTTTTACAATATTAGGCCTGATCATCTTGTTTTCACTTAATTTAGTCCAACAAATTAGAGTCCTGCACTTCCTACCATATAGGGCTTCACAAGGTGTCATGTCAATACTAGTCTGATAACTGTTGTTATAAGCAAACTCCATCAAAGAAAGATATTTATCCTAACTTTCTGAGAATTTTAACATACAACCCCGAAGCATATCTTCTATTACTTGAATAACCTGTTCAAATTGTCCATCTGTCTAGAGGTGAAAAGTGGTACTAAACTTGATTCGAGTATCCAGAGCCTTTTGCAGACTTTTACAGAATCTCGAAGTAAATTAAGGATCAGGATAAAAAATAATAGACAATGGTACCCCATGCAATCTCACTATCTCATTCACATATATATCTGCAAGCTTATCCAATGAATAGTCAGGATGAACAGGCACAAAATGATCAGACTTGGTGAACTTATCCACAATCACCTGTACAGAATCATGCTTCCTTTGAGTGAGAGGAAGCATGGTGATAAAATCCATGGTAATGTTATCCCATTTCCATTGAGGAATCGAAATAGGATGTAATAAACCAAAAGGAACTTAGTGCTCAGCTTTAACCTACTGACATGTCAAACATTTAAATACATAATCTACAACATTAAGTTTCATAATAGACTGCCAGTAATACTGCTTTATATCTTAATACATTTTATTTCCACTAGGGTTCATTTTCCTTAAACAATAGTTTTTCTTCAATTCATCACTGGCTGGTACACGCAACTGATCTTTGTAATACAAATTACCATCTCCTTTCACAGCAAAGTCAGGTTGTTTGCCTTCCTAAGTTGCTAAGATAAGTTGTGGCAACTTATCATTAACTTTCGGAGCATCACATATCTCTTTTCTCAAGGTAGGCCTAGCTTGTAACTAAGTTATTAAAGCCCCATTAGATGCAAGTCCTCACTCACCCTAATGCACTAACAATGTCAAAATGGTCTTCTGACTTAAGGCATCAACCACGACATTAGCCTTACCAAGATCATAGTCCACAATGCAGTCATAATCTTTAAACAAATCCAACCAATGTCGTTGTCTTAAATTAAGTTCTTTCTGGGTAAGTAGGTATTTTAGACTTTTATGATCAATGAAAATCCTGTGCTTTTCACCATACAAGTAGTGTAACTAAATTTTCAAAGCAAACGCTACTGTTGTAAGCTCAAGATCATGAGTATGGTATTTCTATTCGTGTGGCTTTAGTTTCTTAGAGGCATATGCAACCACCTTATCCTGCATCAAAACACAGCCCAAACCGTTTCTATATGCATCACTAAACATAACATATTCCTTACCAGAAGTGGGTTGAGCCAATACAGGAGCTTGAGTAAGCATTTTGAGCCAATACAGGAGCTTCAGTATGCATTCGTTTTAGTTGATCAAAACTAATTTGACATCTAGCAAACCATTCATATTTCACTTCTTTTTATAGTAATTTAGTCAAAGGAGATGCTATCATCGAGAAACCCTTCATAAACAAGCGATAGTAACCAGCCATACCCAAAAAACTTCTCACTTCTGTCACATTCCGTGACAGCTTTCAGTTAATAATTGCTTCAATTTTACTAGGATCAATTCTAATTCCTTGAGGGGAGATAGCATGTCCCAAAAAAGATACTTCCTGAAGCCAAAAATCACACTTGTTTAGTTTAGCATACAACTATTTTTCCCGTAGGATTTGTAACATACTCCATAGATATTGAGCATGGTCGTGCTCATTCTTAGAATGGACTAGGATATCATCTATGAATACCACAACAAACTGGTCTAAATAGGCCCTAAATACTCTATTCATCAAATCCATGAATGTCGCTTACGTATTAGTTGGCCCAAATAGCATTACCAATAATTCATAATGTCTATATCAAGTCCTGAATGCAATCTTCGGAACATCCATATCCTTTGCTCAAAGCTGATAATACCCTAATTGCATATCTTTCTTTGAAAATACCCCTGCACCTTTTAATTGATCAAACATATCTCCTATCTTTTGCAACGAATACTTATTCTTCACTGAGACCCTGTTCAATTGCCTATAATCAATGCCCATTCGAAGAGTACCATCTTTCTTCTTAACAAACAGAACCCACGCTCCCTAGGTTGAGACATTGGGTCAATCTGAACTTTCAACTTCTCTAATTCAGTATGAGTCATCCTGTGTGGTGCTCTGGACATAGGTGCAGTGCCAGACACAATCTTAATAGATAGCTTCATTTCCCTTTTAGGAGGAAGCTCGGGTAGTTCTTCAAGAAAAACATCCAAAAATTTGCTCACTAGTAGAATGTCTTGCAGTTTAGCACTCTCCTTCTTAGAATCAAGTACAAAAGCCAAATAAGCTTCACACCCCTTCCTAAGGAACCTTTAGACTTACATAGCAGATATCACATTAGCCAGAGGACTAATGAGGATGCCATACAATATTATTTCAAGTTGATTAGACTTCCTAAGCATAACATTATTAGCTCTATAATCAACCACTGCCTGATGCTTGGACAACCAATCCATATCTAAAATCAAATTGAATTCATAAAGAGGAAATTCAATTAGATCCTCTATATACTCAGTACCTTGGATCAAAATAAGAGAATTTCTGTAAACCTGGTTAATCAACACACTACCACCCAGAGGATTGGTTACATGAATATCATAATCTAACCGATCTATAAGCATCTTTTTATCAAGAATTTCTCCAACACAGATATAAGAATGGGTAGATTCAGGATCAATCAAAGCATGCATTTCAAAGTTAAATAGAGAAACAGTACCAGCAATGACTTTATGTATGTCCCGGTCCTCGTGAGCTTTCAAAGCATAGGCCGGAGCTGTAACAGAAGGTACAACAGGTCGATCAACAGTTTCTAAAAGAGTACTTGAATTAGGCATAAACTGGATAAATTCTTCACATCCCCTACCATGTCCTCTATTCCCTATAGGTGTATGAGAAACCTCTCTACTTGCTTGTGACACCTAAGACTATTTCATAAGACAATTTGCTAGTCAATGATCAGTACTGCCACATCGAAAACATGCACCCTTAGTCCTCCTACAATTACCCCAATGGTATTTGGAGCAATGAGGACACTACTATGCACCAGAACCTCAGTACACAGAGGAACCCCTAGCAGAATCAGTCGCTGAGGGAAAATCTTGTCGTTTTCCTCTAGTTATAGATCCTTAGGTGAATTCTTGTGCAGCAGAAGCACCTTCATGACTTCTCTTACGTGCGGATTGACCTCCTCTAGCAAAACCTCTTTGCTCAACTTTTTCTCTCTTAACCATCTCTTGCTTCTCTATTTTAATGGCAGCTTCCACTAGCTAATAATAACTCACTTGTTACAAGAGAGTGAATGTCGCAAGATTCTCTTTAATTGAGTCATTCAAAGTGTCCTCAAATTGATGACACCGAAAATCCTAAGTAAGTACAAGTTTAAGTGCATATTTACTAAGTCGATTGAATTTTTCTCTCATACTCAGCAATAGACATATTTCTTTGCATCGAATTCAGTAGCTGCTTCCACCTCTCATTTTTATAGGCCGTCGTAACATATTTTGCTTTAAACTCCTACGAAAAGAAATCCTAGGTCAGAGGCTCAAGTACTTAAGGACATCTTAAAACACATTTCCACCATTCATAGGCCGCTCTTTGAAGAAGGGAGACAACATAATGCACCATCTATTCAGTGGGCAGTTAATTTCATTCAACACCCTTTTCACCTATTCTAACCAAAATTCAACTTTTTCATATTCAGCTAGAGATGTTCCAGTTAATTCTTCAGCTCCATTCTTTCGCAACTAATTAATCAGAGCCTTGGATGCAGTCATTTGTGTAGTAAAATCATGTCTTGCGACAACTTTAATAAAGCTTCCCCCTGAGCTGGAGGTGAAGGAGGAGGTGGTGCTTCAGCTTCATTTCGATTTACCCCAGAGGGTCTAGATACAGATGGGCGAGATCACGCAAGATTATTACTTTCAACAACCTCATGAGATCTTTCCATACTTGAATCTAGAACCAAAACAAAGGATAAATTGCATTAGGCCAAACACAACTCTTTTATCCATGTATAGGGAATATTTAAGCTCTGGTTAAACAAGAATTATCTAAACCATTCTATGATACCAAATTTTAACACCTTATTAGCTCCTTAGAGGATATACGGATGCCACACAAAACAAACCTAAAACAAACCAAGACATTCCAACAATCCCCAGAAAATAAGGCAAACAAACATCAGATTTTATATGTCATTGAGTTATAAACTGAACACAATATACATATGGTATTTATCAAATCCATGCCTTAAAATCAAAACCATCCTATGATATGGTTATTACAAGTCATTTACACAAACTATAAAAAATATCTCATAATATTGAATACAACTCAAAGCTTAAGCACAAAATCTCCCAAAACATAATACATCCTTCTTTGGCCACTACGATTGTCCCAGCCTTAACCCTTTTTATCAAGACCTACACAGAGGAAAAACCACCGTGCTAAGTATATAGCTTAGTGGAAAATAAATAAAGCAAGATACAAGATGGTGACTACTTCCTATAGTCGTCTAATATTTACATGCAAATGAATCATGACATATCATATAGCAATCTTTGATTATTCAAATCAGAGAGTAATCTAACTATCAATTGCATCATAACATAACAAATATCAAAACACATACAAAATTGCCTGCTAATCTTTTCAGAAGTGGGTAATGGGAATGGAGCAAAAGATACTTATGATTGGTATCTACATAAATAAAAGAGACTTAAGTCTTTAAAATAAATAACATCGTAATGTTTAAGAACAGAAGCAGTTGCAGACCTTTCTAAGTATGCTTATTTACCCACAACCAGGAATTGGTACGTTAAAGCAAATCATATCATATTTCAGAGCCATATGCAAGAGAAATAATGCATAATATATGAAGTTCTTCCTTATGCTTAAATTGAAAGTGTTCATTCACACTCTAACAAACTTAATATGCCTTATGGATATAAGCCTTTGCAATAATGCATCAATGAAAGCATTTAAGTAATTACACATTATAAGCATGACTCTCATATTACAAAAATAACTGGGTTTGCTAAGTTACAGTGATATCCGAAAGAGTTTTGGAGGAGATTCAGTAGCATTTGGGTAAGGAAAAATTCATGTTTGGGCTAAAAATGTGGCTGATGCATTGTTGTACCTAATTTTTAGCTTTTCTCAAGACAAGTTTTTAGGTTAGTTTTGTATAGCCATTTTGACATAGAAAATGAGATTTTCAATATGTTCTTCTAAACAAATCTTCCTTTATGTCTTAAGTTTCTAATGACAAAAAGTTAATGAAACTTTGTTCATAATTCCTAGAGTTATACCCAAAATACTACATATTATTCTTAAACAGGGACAGCAACTAGAACTCAACTTCAAGCCAAATTTCAAAACCTTAAAGACATAACTCAAATTCGATTCCTGCATGAAAGTTGTAGAAATATGTATGTAGTTTAATATCCAATTAAAATTATCCCATTTGGGTATCTACAGTTCAATATATGGCTAAAATAACGATGTTTATTCAGTGGAACCACTCCATCTAACACGGTACACACTCCAATTAATTCATTTCAGTCTTATTATGCAAAAGTAACGCCAAAGGCACATGCAAATGAACCAGCAGCATCCCATTTTCATCTAGGATACTTCTCTTAACAAACCCCTCATGGTACACTAAAAAAAACTAGCAACATATCAAAATTTCCATGCCTTTGAAAAGAGTGTTTCAACTTATTCTTCACTCCAGTTGCTTGCCTTCTTTGGTCTTCTTCTCTTCTACACACAACATACCCATTCACTACTCATTTCCAACAATCACATATGCATAACAAAACCCTAGCTGAATAGGAGATGAGAAAGGAGCTAAATTTCACACCAAACCATGCAATTAACATACCTTAACTTCAAATGCACAAAGGGATTTAACAAGATGGTGGATGGAGAGAGAAGTTTAATCTTCTGCAGACTTTTGTGTTTGTTGACCCTCCCCTTCTTCATCTGCATGTTTTTAGACAAAGGGAGAGATGGGTGACATGTCATTTGCCACATGGCGAAGTGTTAAGGTGTGGGACATATGACAACTGGTTCCATCCTATTAGTTTCTACTTTTCATCTTTTATTAATAACAAAAATGACCACACCTTTGTCTTATACTATGAAATTGCATTCCATCTTAATACATTTAGAAATTTAGTCCATGATTAATATATCTTTATGTATGAATAATACAATTAACACAAATTACTGAAGTACCCTTACAATTTTGTTAATATCGATTATGTCTTAAACTAAATAATCACTTTCCTAATTGTTAACACCCACTACATATCTAAAATCCCATTTTCATATTAACGGTTAGAACCCTAAATTGCCGTAAAAATAGCAATAAGAGATTAGAAAAATGCATTTCATACTCATGCATAATGTTAGTATACACGTAAGTGAATTTGTTTATTTTGCACACATTTCAATGATTGTACATGCACTCATTTGACATTTTCTGGGTATTATTGATATTTAATACGATTATAATATGAATTGTGGATTATGTGTCTTAAAAATTGAGTTGGTGTGTATAATTAGTGACTTAGAATTTTTGGTGAAATTTAGGAAATTTTCTAAAATTTTAGGTGATTTTTAGACCAGAAAAAATGTCAAGTGGCAGTACAATTGATGAATAGTAGAAAAATAACTATCAGAAGGTAGTGGAAATTTTGATGAATGACATTAGGATTTAATGACATATGTCATTGAAAATTAGGAGTCAATTGGATTAGAATTGGGAGACAAATAGACTAGCTATTTAAAAGACCAAAATAAGGCCGTAAGAAAGTGAAATGTGGCAAGTGACATGTGTCATTTGCCACACCACTTATATTAACCCACGATGTTATCTTAAATTGCCATCTCTACTTTCATTTTTGTTGGCCAAATGCTTTCTTTTCTTCTTCTTCTTCTTCTTCCTCTCCTTCTCCTTCACGACTTCTGCTTCACTAAACTCCATTAACATTGCACCTTGCTTTTATCCATCATTTATTACTTCCATTTTATTGTCTTCATCATCTTACCACAAGAAAACCCAACCTTTTCCTCCTTAAAATGAGATGATCATGTGATGTGGGAGGCTAGGCTTTCATGATGATTTTTGAAGAAGCTTTGGATAAACAAGTAAGTTATACTTTGATCTTCATGGGTTGTTTGAAATGAATTAAATATGATGTTTATTTTGAGATTTAATGACTATGATAAGGGTGTTAAATATATGTGTGTAACGTGGATGAATAATGGATATACCCATATCTTACTATTGTGTTTATGATGAGTAATAGATTATGGAATGTTATAATATTGGATTGATAAAGTAAATGGAGTATGAGAGTGTGCAAAAATGTAGATGAATGGGTGATGAACATATGTCGAAGTGTGGTTGATGAAATGAGCATATTATTGTCTTGATTTTACATATATGATGATCAATATTTCATAAGATGTTGTTGAGATGAGTTTGAAAGAGAAAGATCATTAAAGAAGGTGTAGGAAAAAGTGCAGAAAATTTTGATAGATAATAGGGTTTATGTTCTGTTTTCTTGGTGTATTAACGTGGATCTCTTTGGGTATTTTGGAGATAAACTAAAATGAGAGTAAAGCTAAAGAAAGGGAGTAATGTGGTGTCCTGAAATGGGAAGAATTAAGGTGATAGTTAGAGATTAAATGAAAGTGGAAACGAAGTTGAACATGTGCAGAAAGTTGATGATGAATGTATATATATATATATATATATATATATATGTTCTATTTTTAGTGTTCATGATTAATCATGGACTATGATTTGTTTATGGATGATATTGAGCTGAAATGGAGTTAAGAATGATGGGGAAATGATAAGTAGTTAAACTAGAAATGTTAGACCAAGCCTAAGGTGTTGAATGTATTGAGTAAAGAGTTAGAAATATGGAAAATATGGATGCAATTGGATGATTTTGGGGCAAGAGACATAATTTTTGTTGTGGATGTCGGATTGAGGTCATTTAAGTATGCTTTCGAATAAGACTTCGATTTCTACAACTTCTATAAAGACTTCGAGGAATGATTTTGCTGTCTAAAAGGTCAAATTTTCACATTTCTGTAGCTGTCCGGTGAATGTCCGCCCAATGGATATGATGTCCCTTCAAACGGACATGAGCAGGGTTGGAAAGCTGAAAACCCAAGAAGGTCCAACCAGCGGACATTAAGTCCGTCCAACAGACATTTACTGTCCATTTGGACTTAATTTAGGCTTGAATAGAGCTTGAATTGAACCTAGAATGATGCTTGGATTAAGTGATTAAATGTGTGATATGTATGAAGTGATAATTTAGGTTATAACTTAATGAATTATTGATATCAAAATACCAAAGGTATGAGTATAATGAGAATGAAGATGTTCATATGATTGTAGTTATGATTCAAAGGAGATGAGTAATATGTAGTAAGTAAAAGTGAATGAGAATTGGGTATTATGAGAGCATATAATGTCAGAAAAGAAATGACAATAAATTGATTTATGATATCAAAATAACCAAGTGTTCTTGAGGTGTAAGCCTAAGAATAAACTAGACACATACAAAGGATAAGGATTGAATGATGAACTTAGAATGATCATGTACAAATGAAGTGTAAACATAAGTTCAAGTAGACGTATATGATTCATGAAATGAGAATGAACATAAAATGTGAATTTAGGTAATATACCCGGGATTGTCATTGAGCATGCGTTATACATAACACATATACCTATGTATGTGATTGAATATTCATAAGATTGTGCACTTAATAATGTGTGTTCAATATGTGTATTGCATGATGTTGAAATACAGGATAGAACGTCAGCATCTAAACGTTTCCAGATCATGGAAACCAATGCTAATCTAGAGCGTACTGTGAGTCGACCTAGATGGTTTTATTTTCATTGTATGTTCTATTTAAAATTTCTGTATTGAATTACTACTGAATGTGAATGTGATTGAGACAATACCGGACATAAATAGTCTGAGGAGTTTGATAAATGTAAAAATCATTAGAAGTGCTCCTTGAATGTGAATTTGAATGAATAAGTAATACTCAACATTATTGTTGAATGCCGGACCAAATTCCAATGACAAATGTGAATGTGAAAGTGAAACTAAAATCAAGTGGCTGATTGAATATATGTGAATCTGATGCATTTCATTACATTAATGCATTAACAGATAAAGGTTGTTGTGACTGGAGTAGCCACCGAAAAAGAGCTTAAAGCTCATAAAGTGATTAAGAGCTAAAGGCTTACTGTGTAAAATAAGTTTTATATCCCCAACAGAAAATGGACAGTTATTAATGAGCCTAGTATCCACAATAGATACGGGACAGTTACAGGCACTTGGTTACAACAATAACAATTGAAAGTGAGTTTCATGAGCATTTCATATACATGTGATACGTATGATTTAAAAGGTTGAAATAAGCAGTTTCAATGATTTCTAAATGTAAAATATGATTTAATTGAATATGAAATGTATGTGACTTAACATGTTGAATTTATGAAGTGATGTGAATTTTATGAGTACATGAATTGATGTGTTATGTGATTGAGTGAGCCATCAAAGATGGTCCACTCACTAAGTTTGCAAAATTCAACCCAATATTTGCAACAATTTTTCAGGCTTAGAAAAGATTTCTAGTTAGACAAATTGGAGTCGAGCTACTGCATTTGAGTAAGAGACAGAGGTCGAGATCAATTGGCGTCTGTATATATTTTCTGTAAATTTAGTATTAAATATTATATTCTGCAAGCTTCATTTGTTGTATAAATGAATTATGTTTGTAATAACAATTGTGATCAAATACATTTTGGTATTTGTAATGGGCCCAAAAGATTATTGAAATTTCGACAATGTGTTTAATGTTTGATCAAACATGAGTTTGTAATGACAATTGTGATTATGATGTTTATGAAAAATGGGCTGATTTTGATTATTGGTTTTCAGTGTTAAGCATGTGATGTCGTTCGAAGAAAAAGTTCCAATAAGTTTGATTATTTGACTATTCTAGCATGCCACCCTAGTAGAGTATGTTCTCGAATGCCATCGGAGTGTTCGGGAATATACCCTATGAGAGTGGTGTGCTACAACATATACTTTCATAGACAAGAAGCATTCCTACTAGGATATAGTTTGGGGCCTCACAAAAATTTTCTCGACTTAATTTGTGGATTATCAATATAGAAATCAATTTAAGAGTTTTGTTCACTTTTTGTGAGAATTTTCTTTTGATTCTTTCGTAAGAACTTCATATGATCTTATCAAGGCAAATTGCAGCGACCAAAATCCTTGTAGCTTTGGTTCTAACAACAAGATTAGTTAGGAACTAGTTTTCTTTCTGGATTTAAAAACAATTTTAGAGTTCTGATTCCTTATGATTCGAGTTTTAGGTGGTGGTTTGTATTACACAGCTTTATCGATATCTCAAAAAGCCATTAGAAAAATAGCTAGATATATAAACATATTCCCTTTCTTCTTTCTCACATCTTTCTCTCTCTACAAGCCTTATTATTAGCAACATCTTTTACATCCATGAACAAAAGCACTCAAAATCTTATCAACTTCAAAGTCACCATCTTTCCATTCTTTTCTTTAAAATCTCATGTCTAACCAAAACCCGTATATTTTCTTTAGAGTTAATTGTAAAGAGAGTGGCAGAAAATTCTAGTGAAGATTGCATGCTAGACGGAAGAGAGTGAAGAAGAAGTAAAACTCGGAAAAAGATGAAAAGAATAATTTAAGAGTAAATAAGTCCTTTATAGACTTATTCAAATAGTGAAAAAAAAAAGACTTCACCCATATGAAGTGAGCCTTTTTATTATATTATGTTGGGTTTTAGATTAAACCTGTACATAGGTTGAGCGTGATCAGGTTGAGCTAAAGTACAATTTGAAAATATTAATTCTTATGTTCATACCCATCTTAATTTAAAAGTTCAATTTGTTACGTTATAGAAGTTTAAAATTCGAACCCAACTTATAAATCTATATCTTTTAAAATGTGTAATAATTATATAAAATATAATTGAAACATATTGGCATTAGCATATGAAATCACAATAACTTGAATAAAAATACTTTAATCTTTTTTAAAATAAAAATAACCATAAATTTATTGTAAAATAATTTCTTATAAAATTCATAATAAACTAAGCTAAATTTCTTTAATTTCATCATCTTTTGCTCAATCATCGACACTCAAAGAAGAATTATTATCTTTTTCTTAAAAAAATAAAATTGGATAAGTAATTTAAAAATATAAACAAAAAAATCATAACTAGTTATGTGATAAGTAACCTTGACCAAGTCCTTTTGCAGTCATCAAACTCTTAAAAATGATGAGAGATTTGATCATATTTAGTTTGATTAATAATATCATTAAAAATGCGGTGAGTGTGTAGAAAAACAAGAATGAATGTCAAAGTAACTTACTCTTTTGCCAAACAACTATCGATTATTAAACCATCCAGAAGGTTAAATTTTTTCTCATACCTACACATTCTAAATCATGTTCTAAAGATTTAAACAAACTAAAAGGCTATCATTGCCTAATTGATTTTTGGTTTAGAACACTAACCATCTTTGGGATGAATATAAATTATAATTTGCGAACCAAACAATATATAAAATGGTACAAAAAGAACATATATAAGACTTTTATCTAAAGAGCTTTGTCTTCTATTTTACGCCCCGTCAATTATGTGAATAAGAAATTATTAAATGCTAATTATAAATTGCTCTAAATTTAAAATATTAATAGATATAAATTTAGAATTAATTTTTTAAAAAAAATTATAACCAAAAATCAACTCTTAAATTTTTTAAACATAAACTCAATCTATAGAGCAATTATTAAAATTAAAGCTCTTTAATTTTTAAATTTAACTTGTTAAACCATATAAACCAAATCAATATATACAAGTATATTTTTAGCTTCCTCTAAATTGTCCATAGAAGGATCTTTGTTACTTTTCGGCATGCCATTGCCACTTGATAGCTCGTTTTTACTTCAATATTTATAAATAATGAAAAACCAATCACCTTTTTATTAAGGTCAAAGATTTGTCAAAAACAAAATAAAATGATATATGAAAAAAAGGGAATTACACATTTTCTTTCTACCTAAAGAATAACAATTTAAAAAAAAAGAAGAAATTACAAAATTTCTGTATGACTCGAAGATCCCAATCTCATGGTCATGGATGGGGGTTAGAGCTCCTTGCGGAGAAACAATGACTAACTCTGGGCTGTCCTAATTCATGAACTTTCGACAATTTGGGGCTTTACATAAACATGGTACTTTGAATTCATCGGGTTCGTCAGGGTCAAACAAGTAGTCGTACCTATCAAATACACATCAACAGTAATAAGATGAGACCACACAAATTATCTGATTACCTCAAGTTGAGATACAACATAGCGTGTGAGAAAGAGAGAAATTACGTAAGCTCGTCGCCAGCTGAGACATTACTCTTAGCGATAAGTACAATCCGACTTTCGTCATCACCCACACTCATAATCCTTGCATAGCAATTGGGCATACACTGCGTCGAAAAAGAGAAAAAGTGTCAAGCATAAGAAACTTCATAAAATTTGGTTAGTTCGAGCGCCGCTATTTTGGGAGTGTGAGTTAGTTGTAGTGCACGCTTTGCGTGGACGAGAAATTTTCTTTTCTCGGTGACTCGTGACGTCAAAAAGACAACAGTACAGACCGTCGCATTCTATTTCACATGACAGATTATTAGTCTACAATGACATGCAACATACAGGTATAGACAACTTCTACAAGAAGGCGGAAGTCAGAAGGAAAACCAAGCAGAGACTTACTGAATGGTTTATCAAGCGCGCTATATTTCCTTTATCAGTAGCATCTACCACTACCTCTTCGCTGATTTTAAAAAGCTGTTAGAGAAAATTAAATCGAAGTTAGCTGTCAAGTTCATAAGGAAAGAACAAACGGAAAAAGGGTGACAATAAGGGCATACAATCAGAGGGCAATAGTAAATTCAATTAATAGAACAACATAATGATATCGAAACAACTTCAATCACTAGTTGAACCGCCATCTCACACTACTAAAACCACCTGCACATAACAGAAGAGCACAGAGAAGACAAACTCACATAACAGTCTTTGCCTTCTAATCTATAGCGTGTCTCCCTAAGGTCTGCAACACTGCGTCTTACCTGTTCACCACGATACTCAAGAACCTGGACACACAGCCATGTTATTTGAATAAGAAAAACGCATTCGTACATGTGTATGATGTCCATGCCATAGGCATGTAACTCGTTATTTGGAAGAAGCACGTCACTCCTACTCCATGAAGTACAATAAAGTTAAATGAATAAACAAATTTCATGCAACAAAAGCAAGCTTGACATTTACTGCGTAAGTGTCGATTCACAAAATGCTTAAAGGTGTCAAGGCTTCTATTGTTTGATAATGCTATAACAGTTAACTCTTGCATAAATCTGAATTCACACTAATGCTGAGATAGAGAATTTCACACGAGGGACCATGTAACAAACCATTTCTCCTTCTTGAATGTTTCTTCGTGCAAAGAGACCCCATCCATGTATTCCAGATCTACCAAAGCATACTCGGTCATTTTCAGTTCTCTGGATCATGCATAACCATGAAATTATCAGAAAGACAAGAAGGAAAGAAGCCGCTAAAAATAAATATAAGAATGAAAAAATTGCCTGCAAGTGATATAGTCTTTCTCTAAAGGATGAAAAACTTTTAGGCTCCTCTACTACCTGTCAAACAAGAAATCGAAGCACCTTACTCATCAATAATATATTGATTCCTCCAGATTCAGATATAAACAGGTGAAAACACAAATCCTCACAACAGTTGAAGATTAAAATAATCTTACTCTGTACATGTTGAGGCTTTGAATTGCACCTAATGGATGATGACAAGGTCCTGTCAACTTATGGGAAATGGCTTCTTCAGCTGTTCTCTGGTGTATCACAAAAAGGAAAGTGTGTCAGAGTTGATCTTGGAACCAAGCAAGTTCTGCTATTCTATAAATAGAAAAAATGCAAAAATAGTACTTTTATATGTTTAAGGTGTTCTGATCTTTCACTAAAATTGATTAGACAACTTTTCCCATTTTTAACAGGATACAGTTCCTTCTCATCAATCAGATAGTTGATCTTATATTTAGTCGTAAAAGCTTTAAAAATCTAATAATACATGAAGCACAGAAAGTATCTGAAGGATCCATGCTTAATAAAAAGAAATCCAAACTCTGCTGGCAGTTGACTACAAACACCTGAATTCAAAATCTCACCATCCACCCCGGAAAATATTAAGATAGCAAAGCTGTAGAAATGATGTACCGAGGACCTGGTGTTGGCTATTGATTCACTGACTAATGCTGTTAAAGAGGAAAACTACCATTACCTTCTTGCTATTGTCCACTCGTTTGAAGATTCGACACCTTGCAGCAGAGCGTGGTTCACTCTCTGTAGTTTCTCTTGTTGACAATTCTTCAAGTTTCAATCCGTTTGCTGAAATAAGTCTTGTACCAACCCTTTTCTTATTTTGATTGAGGCTTTTGGCAGAAAACACGCCCAGAGGAGTCTGTATAACTAAAACAGTATCTGGATTTGGAGCTCTTAAACATGAAAACATGAAACTATATGAGCATATTTATGCAAAACAAGTAATGAGAGTGGCAATGCACAAAATAACAGTAAATTCAACAGAAATGAACTCCCACTGCAAATGTCCAGGAGATAGATGCTACCACTGTTATCAAGAAAGAGGACACATACCTGTGGTATGCACAATAAGAAACCATTTTTGTTGTCTGCTTTCCATTTTTCTCCAAGCAGTGCAACTGTAAATAAAACACATGAAATTACAACTTCAAAACAGAAATATACAAGCTAATCCGCGGAGATTAAAGCTTAAGCTATCTAGTGCAACTTATCAAAGCACATTCTTCGACAAGAAATAAAAGAACATTTTTTAGGTAAACAACTAATTCACCTCCATCCGATACCCAGACCTCGAAGCACACATTGCATGGAAGTAAGTAGAACACTTGCAGCATTGAGTGCAGGAACCATGGACTTGCTTGCAAATAACACAAATCTGGAAATCCATGTGAGGAGAAGATGTAGATTATCGCACAAAAATGCATCTTTATCTACATAAAAGAGTGATATTCTCATAAAGCACATGCTAGAACTGAAACATAAACTAAAGCCAGAGTCTTAATGCTTTAAGGAATATTTATAAAAAACAGTAGACACACAGAGTATCTCCCTCTTTTATAAATCTTGTCTTTTATCCTTTACTTCAGACTAAAAGTAATACCCGATATCAGTATGAGAATGAAGGAAGAGGTAATCTCCAATTATAGGCTTCCAAGAAGTACAAAGAAAGTAGAAAAACCAAAATTGTGAAATTTTGTATGCATAGCCCTCACTTTATATACTATCTAGTATCAGCCTAACAAAGAACACTGTTTTGCCACTAAGTTGAGTAGTTTTGCATAAATAAAAAACAGCCATCAAGCACTGATTATTAAATTAAAACTCTACCTTTACGAATGAATTTGACGGGATACTTAATATTCCAAGTGCAGGTTCCATCTTTTCATCACTAGCAAAGGAGACTTCAGGTTGAAACCATGCACATGTGACATGAACCCATAATGTCTCCACATCTGTTGGCTTTAGAGCACCACCTATTTTCGAGGGAAAAAATAGTAGAGGAGAAAATGTTAAAGAGATGAGAAACAAAATCAAAACAATAAAAGTAAAACCAGCTAAAGAAATGCTTATAATGGTAATGGAAAGGAAGTATACACATTATATAACAATACAAAATCTATGTCATCGGCAACAGATTTGGGACAGGACTTGTAAAGCTATCTCAAGAAGAGAAGAGATCCTACCATTTGCTATGCCCAATGTTAAGGAAACCAAAAAAAAAAAAGGGCATCTGAATCTAAAACATCTATTATAAGATCACGAAAAGATCTAACCTTTTACAGGACAAAGGCAACACTCTCGCTTGACATCAGTTGTTTCACATGCTTTGCAAACCCATGAAGTAAAATCCCGCACATTCCTTGCCCCATAGCATTCTTGATGAACAGCTATCTGACATCTGGAAAGCATACATTAAGAGTTAGCATTTAGAAAAACAATTTCGTAGTTGCTGTTAAGAGAGATTAGCAGATAATGTCTTCCTTTTCTCACTTCTTTTGGAGTCATGGGTTCCAGCTAATGAACCAAGAAGCACGTCAACGCAATTTTAGACAGTTACAGCATGTATGCAATAATGCAAAGCTGACAGCGCAAGATTGCTTGAGTAGGAACGCTTTAGATTTCGTATAAACAAAGGGACTGAAGCTCAAATTATCAGGAGTATGCAAAACATTCTAACTATCTTGCAATCCTTTTAGCCACAGACTAAGATTATCTCTGTTACAGAATTGGAAGGTTGTCCAAAAGACAAAGTGGAAAACTACTTGAACTATTTGTTGTTTAGATCAATACATGGTCCAAGGGTACAGTTACAGCTCCTAGTGATTATTCACAGAACCAAATAAACAAATGAAATGGAATTCCAATCAACAATTTTCATACTACCTGTTGCAGATAATAATTTTGTTGTAGTCCCAGTCTTCAACCCATCTACATACCGCACAACGCTCTGTTGTCCACTTTGCATAAACAGGTTCATATTTCTCTATAATTGCAGCCATGAGAATAATTTCATACATCAGTACTGTAAATCCAGGCAGCAAAGTTAAATAAATTTACCAGCAGCAGTATTTTTTTCTTGAAAAAAAATACCTTGCAGAAAAGCAAGCAACTTTTGTTTCCGCTCTTTAATGGAAGAACGCTTTGGTTTCACAGAAATAGCACGATCATGATACTCGGCTAACTGCATCATCTGCAAATGCAAAGGATAATGTATTTTCATTTAGCACAAACCTCATACCATACGACCATAATTTCTGCACATGTAAAACTCAATCAAGAAAACAAAACTGATAAACTCTCATATCCACAGTTACATGGGTATGAGACAGTTCCTGAATATTACTACCGTAGATGCAACAATTATTTCATAACACTAAAAATTAAGACAAAATCAAGAGATGACCGCTTTTTAGAATTTGAGATAAAGAGGTCCACAGTTGCTATACGAACCCATTGTTCTAGGGGTAGCATGGAACCTTTCACCCTGACACTGGTCTTCCAGTTTTTTGCTTTGCAACCTGTATGTCGTTCCCATTCACTTAGTGCTTGCTTTTCTGACCCACAAGACCCACATTTGCACACAACCCTGAAGCAAAGCAAGGTATATTTATAAATCAACTTCAGTACTAAACCAAGACAACTTGAACTAGAATCAAAATCCGCTATAAAATGGAAACTTCAGTAATCTCCTAGGGAAGTCAAAGAAAAACTTATGAATCAATTAACTAATAGCAAATCCCTCTATATCAGCCTTCCAGAGTGAAGCATCATCTCTTCAGAATCAAAATTCTTTATAAAATAGAAACTTCAGTAATCTCCAAAGTAAATAGGGGCAATCAAAGTAAATTTACAAATAAACTAATGCATAGCAAATCCCTCTATCGACTTTCCAGAGTGAAACATCATCTCTTCCTATCATAGAGACAAAAGGTCTCCACAAGCAATCAGCCAGTTGTAACACTCTGTACAAGTTATTTAATAATTTTAACCATTTTGCAGTTTCAGGTCTGAGAACAACCCTAGCATTGCAATTGGACATGCAATCCAGAAACAGAAACCGTTAAATGTTACAGAACTAAAATGGGAAATTGATTTTATTATGGTTATCTTTTCTTACATGTGAAGACTAGGGAAATAAATGCCTTCCATGCCTGAGCAGACAACAGTGACCTTGTTAGGAAGCACTGGGTGATCATTACTTTTGTTCAATCTGGATGGAAAGATTCATAACCATCAGAAAGGAAACCAACTATAAGACAATAATCAAGGCATAATGCGTCAATATCTCCCAATAAATAAAGGAATATGATACGTTACTTGGATCTGGTCTGCCTTGTTTCAGAGTCAGACAATTCAAAATTAAATTTTGCTTTGCAGGTAGGGCAGTAATAATCAATGCCTCCCAGATCCTAGAGTGAGCAGAAAATTGGTCAGCAAAATCATAAAATTTCAATTTTAATTTTTTATTATAACATAGGTAGAAAAAGATCCTATTCAAAAAGCATTGATAAATTATACAAAGACATGCCTTGAGATGCTTGGTATTTATTTTATCGCACTCGGCGTGGACCCATACTTTACACCCATCACAACAAACCTAATTCAATAAACAAATGCATAGTGTTAGCATGGAGAAAAATTAAGGCAGAAAAGAAGCATCACAAATCAGCTTCAAATGGTAAAGCTGCCTCACCCAGCTCCCACTGTCAGAGTGATTCCAAATTTTCGTGCATATTCCACAATAATGTTTTGATTTGGTTAACTGCAATAACAAATTAAGTAATTTAGAACATGTAAAATAACAAACTTATACACAACAGAAACCCTGACTAAACATGTTTACATACAAAAGAGATAAACAAAAAGGATAAGACAGGTGGCACCAACCCTAGCACAAGTTTTACATAAGAATTGGTCTCCAGAATTTGAAGCCTTCAACTTTTTAGACAATTTAAATGGAAGGATCATGCCACATCCTTCACAAGGTCTAATACCTTTATTCTTGCCAAAAACATTCTGCAGAAGAACCACTACTGTTGAGAAATATGGACAAGGATAACAAGTTATTAACAACTTATCAATCAATATTTAGTATAGATAAAGCCACCTCCAACAGCATTTTTATGGGCAAAAATACCACTGCTGGGAAGCTCAATGTTCCTGTTGTCCCACATTGATGAATGTGAAAGGAATCATAGCAAAAAGAAAAAAGTCTCCGGATGGAAAATCTTTTCTTGTTCTCAAATTGCGAAAGAGAAGTCAAAAAGCTCTTGTTCTCAAATTGTGAAAGAGGAGTCAAAAGGCTGGAATTTGTTTGTTCATGAAAGACCTTTAAGGTAATATTGGAAAAAATGAAAAACCAAGAGCTGTTTGAAATAATTCTACCCTGATGTTCAGCTTAACATTTTTGGGGAAACAGCATTTACTAATCAGAGAATCAATAAGCCTCATGATCAAAGTCAAAACTAGTGACCTGTTCCACATGTTGTGCAACAAAAGGAAGCAGGAAGATATCAAAATTGGAAAATGGATCAAACAAGCTCCTAACATTTACTTCGAAGTACATCATGGTCCCTAATGTTTTGAAGTGTTAAAGTAAGCCCCTAATGTTATGAAAATGAACAATTTAGCCCTTATTTGAATGATTCTAGTTAACAGTCTGTTTAAATAAGGGTTAAAAACATTAACTTTTGGAACATTAGACATTCCACTTCATCAAAGTTTAATGGTTTTAGTTAAAAGTTCATCTAAATAAGAAATAAATTGTTCAACTTTGTAACAGAAAGTGCTCATTCATGTGCTTTGAAACAATACAAATCATGATACATTTCAAAGTAAACACTAGGGGCTAATTTGTTTTCCCAAGCAAAATCTTGAAAAGGGACTCTTGATGCGTAGGCATGTGATGATATTATTTTGCATAGAAACTATTCCAAGTAAGATGGAAACATGAAAACAGTGATCAACAAAAGAACAGTAGATCTAAGAATACTAATATTCTTGGAGGAAATAAATAAAGGTAATATCTTAAGTGAGGGACCATGTTTTCTTAAACAAGTATGAGCAGATCTAAGAGTTTGCCAGTTTTTTATGGTAATTCTAAGAAGGGATTTTAAAAGAAATTGAAATTTGAAAATGACGAAAGGTATCAAGCTAATAAGATAAAAGAGTAAATGTGGAAGAAGCAAAATGATGATTTCAGTACAATTGTCGAATATCAATGGCAAGCAATTGAAAAATAAATTGTTTCATAGAGGGCGTCGTTAAGCCCATCAAGAAGAATTGAGAAAATAACTCGTTTGACAGGATTCACTCCAACCCAGCTTCATTTCATAAATCGATATCCTAAATTCTCTATGGCTGCTTTAAAGAGTTAATCCCACAGGCAGCAAAATATAGCTGTACCTAGCGAGTTATAAATTGGACACATTTAATCATCTTCATATTTGACTAACAGTACTTTTGCAGTCATCAAATTTGAATGTGTATCAACCGCATGGTACTGAACTTCAAAGGATATGTTACCAAGGGCCAATATAATATCGTATATTCTTACTAAAGGACCGCAATGAGTTCTCATTCAGCACCCTTGGAATTAAAAGTACATAAGAAGGGAAAAAGATATGAGGAGAACAAAAACGTATGTAGAAAGCATCATAAGACACTAGCCTGGCTCAGAGAGCAACAGTCTTCCTGGTTTGAGCCAGTAGCCTCTTGTACCCATCTGAAAACAGAATCATCGTAAGTTGAATTCCCAGCAGCCATGTTTATATCCTGTATCAACTTCTCCATAAACCCCTGTTCTGCCAAAAATGCCTCCTCAATTGCCGTCTGAAAATCATCAGGCTTGCTACTCTCCAACTCAGACTGATCCTGAAATCTATTAAACAGACTATCTTTTAAATTAAATTTGTGAAGTCATGAGACAAAGAAAACAAAGGAGGAAATTTTGCCTACCTGTGCACAAAATCCATAAATGGAAAGATCATCCCATGTTTAACCCAAGCATAATCCTACACACAATCAACCAAAGTACCATACTTAGAGATCCCATGCTTCCAGAAGTAAAACAAACCACAGAAACTTAATAAATGCAGCAAGTCCCTAGCATGGAAACTGATTATTTGTTCATACCCTTTGAGTATCATTCCCAGAGTAACCCAAAAACATCACACAAGCTGCATCCGGAATACATGATCTCAAAACCAATTCCGGCGCTTGTGTCATCGGATCGATCACAATGGCTGGCCAAAAGGGGTCTTTCTTCCCCGATTTTGCCCACACTATATCACCTGAATAGAAATCCTCGGGACCATACAATCCATCTTTCCTCTCACGCCTCTCCAAGCTATTCAAATCAACAATCACACGCTTGTAGTCTTCCACCAACTGTTCTTGTAATGAAGTAAGTGTAATATGTGAACCTACATATCTTTCTACATCAAAACCCACTTCTCCTGCATCCTCCTTCTCGCAAAATGTGTCAACTTTAGCACACAATGCGGGAGTGCATCCTCTTCCACTATTCCTCTGTTTCTTCACAATACCATTACAAGTTTTATGTGCTCTAGTACTAAATGTCTCTTTCTCTTTATCCCTCCTACCATTATTACCACTTGCACCATATTGAACACCTTCATCATCATCATCATCATCATCAATAATGTAATCACGCAAACTAGTTTTGCTGTCTTTTCTCCAATCCTCGATAATTGAATCGTTAAACCGCGAAGGAAGTACCTGAACCCGCCCTCTAGACGTTCTTATAAGAGGCGGCCGAGCAGCCTCCATCGTCCGATTGGTTATTCTCGTCAAATGTCGACCCAAAGGTTTAGTCTCCAACTCGTCCATTTCGCTGGGAGGTGGGAAACACGAAATTTCCCTGCACCAGGAACCATCGAATCCCTCCTTGGAAGAGCCACGGAGAATTCCAGGAAGACTCAACGGAATTACGCCGGCGGCAACCTCTCCGAGAATATTGAGAGGATAATAACCATTTAGCTTACGCTTCTTCCGAGAAGAAGAATTGCCGTCGTCGTGGTCACCAACTGAGTCGCCGAGTTTACACCGTTTGAGACTCGGCATTTTGGATTTCAAGTTCCGCTTGATTATCATTCTGGCAGAACCCAATCACAGAGAAAAAAAACAAGAAGAAAGGATCACGTCATGAAGAAACAACAAAAGCTACCAGCTCTTAATCCAAAATTTGACTTCAAAACCTCTTCTAATTTCCTATCCCACAAAACCCTAATTGAGAGGTTGGTTCCGAGCAGAGAAAGCTCGAAACGATAGAACAGAGACTCCGTTTCTCCTCAGAAGACACGACTGTGCTGGAAGATAAATTCGCGGGACAGTTGAGAATTGGAAAGAAGAGATGAAAAGGTAGGAGATTGAAATCGAAGAGAGAACGGAAAGAATACAGAGATCTATTTGGATGGGGAGCTTTCTCTCTCTAAGTAAAGCTTCGCAGAGTGAAGAAAATTAACAAAGTATTTCTTTCCTTGTTTAAAAAATTATCACGACTCCTCCTCCTAAATGTGAGTAACAGAGGAAATTATTTATTAAAAATAAAGGAAACTAGGATTTAGGAGTATTTGTAGAGAGAGAGAGAGCGAGAGAGAGAGAGGGTGGCTTGTCTTCGGTTCGGCATTATCTATATTGTTGTGTGTGCGCGCGGTTGAATAATGTGTTGAGTTGACGACGTGTTATTTATGGTTTTTTTTTAATGCACTAAATAGACACTTTGGTTTGGAGTATGAAATCTGTCTTGAGGAGCAACTGATCTGAGACTGTGTTTGTTGTTGATACTCCATTTTTTATGTTGATGCTGTCTTTGTGAATGTAAGTTGAGAGGAGAGAGAAGTGTGTTGTTCCAAAAGCAAAAAAGATATGCTCCAAGAATGTTGGAAGCGTGTTCTTCTTTAGTCTTTTGTTGCTTCGTTGGGTTATGAATAGAAGTTGAGCTGAATTGGGGTCATCATGACCATTTTTTATCGATTCAATTTCTGACGAGTATATATAGCTGCTGGAGTGAAGGTGCCTGTCATAAAGAATTGTCTTCGTATAAATGAAGTGGAGATGGATGCAAAAGAAGGTGCCAAACCTCAATGACTCCGACATGGTTTTTTTAAAAAAAAATTTTGGTAACTATTGGAATGCAAACTTTTCCCACCATTTCCATATTTGTTGAATTGGAGATCATATCTAGTTAATTAGTGCAAAAATAGTTAGTTGATGGGATGAAGAGCCAATGGATGGGAATAGAAGGACAAAAGAGATTCATACATGTGTGAATGATAAGGGAGACAGGGATAGAGAGAGAAGCAGACCAGAACGAAAGTGAAAAAGAGGGAAATTGGAGTCCTAACTCTCACGCGGGGGTTAATACAACTTGATAGGGGGAGTGGAATGGTCATCGTTGTTTCTGGCGTAAGTCTTGCTTTGGATATCAAATAAGGTGACTAGGTGAGCTTGCTTTGCTTCATACGGCGGCGATGGAAAGACAACTGTAGCAAGGTGCTCCCTTATGCTCAATTATTCCATACTAATAGCCAATATTTTTAAGATCGGGCTAAAAATTAAAACAGTAGTATAAAAAGTTTGTAGTTAAAAATTGTCACTGAAAAATATTGAATAAATTGCAAAATTTGAAAAATAAATGAAAATTTTAAAAATTTTAATTTAATTAAAAATAAATACTGTTATATGAAAATTAATTGGTTTATTATTAAAAATTATTAAACTCAATCAAATTAAAAATTCAACTAAAAAGGAACTAATTCAAAATATTGCTATTTAACTGATAAAACCGACTCAACTTTTAAGGATGCTGTCCCAAAAGTTGAGGAGCCAAAGGTTATGGGATTTTGTTTTTGTTTTCTCCTTGCATCCTATAATTGAAAACCTAATTGTACTATTGATGATTTGGTAGTTATGATATTATTATTAGTTAAGCTTGGTGAACCAAGGAACCCAGTACCAGTAGCCCGACATGCGGCTTCATGTTTTAAACTGTTATCAAGCTCAGAATTATACAATTTCTTGCCCATCAATTGTTTTCTTTTCTATATAATTGAAATGCTCTTTTCCGGATAATTTATTTTCTTTTTAAATTATGTAAAAGCAAAACCTACCAAACATACTTATAAAATAAAGTCAACGATTTAATATTTTTGTTTTCCATTAAAAATGAGGAAAATCTATTGTCATTATCGCCGCACAATTTATAATGTTTACTTCAGTATAAACAAACTCATTTATATAATATTTTTTTATATTTATATCAGATTAAGTAATCTTTAGACCAAATTAAAGCAGTCAAATTACATTCATTTAGTTTGAATAATTTGGATTGGTTTGAATTTTTAAAATTTTATATTTATTAGAAATAAGTAATAATTATAACATCCCTTAAATAGTGAATACAAATATTATTCAAATAAATGAAAAAAATTTAGACATATAAAGTAAGTATTTTAACCATATTTTTATAACGTTTGAAAAATGTTTATAATAAAATTGCAACTAAGTGAATAATTTAAATGAATTGAAATTTGTTAATATTTAGTACAATAAAACTATTGATTTCATTGATTGGTAAGTACAAATTGATCTTTTAATGACAATACTTTTTATGTCAAAATTTTAATTTTTTTTCAAACAAATCAAAATGAAAGTTTTAGTTTATAAGAATGTTAAATATTTCATATCAAACCAAAAATATTAATTTAATTAAATTTTATAAAACAAGAACTATATAATAGGGGGAAAAAAGCATAATGTTGTAATATTAGAAAACACGTATTTAAACATCAATATTTTTTAAGGTAAGAAGTGGTCAAGTATTAATACTAAAAAATTTAATTAAATAAGAACTCTATACATAGATTTTTTTATTTTTTATTAACTACAAAGACAACTTAATATGACTTAATAGATGAAAAGAGAAATTTATTGAATTACTAAAAAGACGACATCATATTCAACAATAATAAATTTAATATTTTAATTAGCTTTTTCTAAACACAAATTAATTTATAAGAAATTTAAAAAATAATGGACTAATGATAAGAAGAATCAAAATAAATTGGACTTACTAATATTGGTTTGATTTGGTTTGAGTTAAACTAAAACCAATAAACTAAATATTGAACTTTTTAATTTTAAAAACAAAACGTTGTTCTTCACATCACCAAGGTTCTATAATTAGATTTTTTATCCATTTTCTCTAATCCATTCTTTCAAAATCACCTCTTCTCTTTATTGAAATCTAGTCAAATTATTTATAAAATTTCTTTTATAGTTGATAACTTTATGCTGGATCTATTCTTGCATATCCTAGCTCATCCCTTGTTTTCTCTTTTAACAACACTATGTTGTTAGGTTTAGCCAGTACTTTGATAAATGTAACATCCCGTTATCTTTGGGAGGTTAGAATAGTAAATATGAGTGATTAATGAAAGCTTAGAAATGCATTTTTTCATGCTCATATTTATGAATATCGAATTTTTTCACATAATATTGTGTTGCATGAATTGAGTGAATCATCGATGATGGTTACCTAATTGAGTTCGCAAAACTCAGCAAAATTGCAACGTTATTTTTCAGGACCGAGAGACGACTCTAGCTACTGAGAGGCTCTACCAGCTGTGTAGATTGTGATTTGGCAAGAGAAGTCATGGCTCAAAGGTCGGTCAACTGGGATTTTTAGACAGTTTAGATAGACTTTGTATATTTTCCTCTTTCATGTAGTACTTTTGTACTAGGTTTTGATGTAAGTGTTGAAAGATATAATGTAGACTTTCGGTTTTGTGAAATGAAATGAGGAAAAAGTTGGTTTTAAAATATTGTGATTTTCTTGTGATGCTTTATAAGTGAGTAATGACATGATGCCTTGTGAAGTGAATGTAGCGATCGAAAGTAGCTCACTTTTATCACAGGATATATACCGGAATGACCTCCGGGCGTCCTGGTGTGTACCCTGTGGTAAGGGGGCGCTACAAGATAGGTTATTTTATCTTCAAATTTATAATTCCTATGTTTTGGTCAATTTGCTAATGAATCCTTATCCCACTTATTTTTTGAATGAAAGTTATCTAAAGTAGTTTGGATTTCAATTAAAGGACCTGTGCTATTAGCAAATTAAAGAATGTGCTTTCCATAATATTCTATTATGGCTACAAAATAAGCATGATCCATCTAAAAGCTCCTTTAAGATGTATTTGATCTGTCTTGTTGCTTATTTTTAGATATTATTGCAGGAAAGAAATAATAGGCACTTTAAGAATATTGAAAGAATCATTGCTACAACTTTGAAAAGTGCCATATCATCTATTAAAGGGCAACTTATACTTTAGGGAAAATCAATTAATCTTAATGTTAGGATAATCAATGTCTAGAGAATTAGCTGACTCATTCATATATTACCTTTGCAATTAAATTATGGTAATTTGTATAACTTGACCACTTGTTGTTAGTATTTCTTGGCTAGTCAATTCATTATAATGATTTTTTATCTTATTCATCCATTGATTAGTATAATCTTTTCATTTTAAAAAAAATTCTTAACAAGTATTCAATCGAATTAGCTATATGAGGACCTCCATTCCTAAAGTAAAAAGATAAAGGGGAAAAGGGTCTCTTTACCTTATTCCCTTAGCTTCTTTGATGAGTTTAAAGGGTCCCCCATTCTTTAGTACAATATAAGCCACTGAGGAAATGCATTGCTCACTCCAAGTTACAAACGAGTTAAGAAAAAAAAATGCTTTGGGATTGTTTATGATAAACTTCCTTTCAATAGAGTTAAATGTCTTACAAAAATCTATTTTGATAGCGTAATTTTTTTAGGATTCTTTCTATTGTAACTTTTACAAAGGTTCTAAGCTATTAGGGTATTATCTCCAATTAACTTGTCTTTAATTAAGGTTGCTTGAGTGAGGTTAACATGTTGAGGAAGTATTTTTTTTTAATCTATTGGCTAATAGCTTACAAATAAACTTGTAGGTCGCATTATAATAAGAAATGGGCCTGAAATGCTTGAAAATAAAAGCAAAACTCACCTTAGGAATTTGGCAAGGGAAGGTTTTATTAACTTCCTTTAGCATTTTGCTAGAATTAAGGAAGTCTAAGACAACATTAGTCACTAAAATTCCAACATGATTCTTTGATTTCTGAAACAAGAAGCAGTTCATGCCATCAGTTATGATGCTTCGAGAATGCTTGGTCAACATCTCTTATTGAAAAAGGTCTAGAATGAAAGTTAGAATTTTTATAAGATATTTGATCACTGATTATTGACTTGAGAAGCTGGATAGTTTAGTAGTAGCTGATAGGTGTGCCAAAGAAACCTGAAAGAAAATTAAAAGCTTCCCAGAGGATCCTTACTAAGAACAAATTATAGTACATTAAACCTTAAAGATATTGTTTATTCTATTTGAGTTTCTTTTACTAAGGACTGAGTTATGAAAAAATGAAGTATCCTGTCCCCGTAAAAAAAAAAAAACCTGATTCTTGATCTCTGTTTCAGCTGATTTGTTTTTCTTTGTTTGTATAATAAATGGTTAATCGCATTAGTCTTGATATAGTTTGAAAGAGCCTTTCTCTCATAGATGGTTAAGTTGAAAATGGGAAAAGGGACCAAAATCTTTTTTTTTTAACGAAAACGTGATCATCCTAATTAATATTATTTAAATGATCTTATACACTTTAAATTATATGTTGATGTTCAAATATATTTAAAAAATATTACAGACAATTCAACGTCACTACAATAATCATCTTATAATTAATTTTTTGTATATATTATAATTAATTTTATGGATGGAGCTGCGGGTGTGAAGTAAAATTTGAACTGATATTAGTAAATAACGATAAATAAATTCTTTAGAGTACCTAGTACTACATTTGATTTTCCTGCTTGCCTTTATATAACAGGAAGAGCCGCATATCCAAACACTCAAGCGAGTAAAATGATACATGATTCCCTGTTGATGTTTAGCTGCCAATAATAGCTACTAATGAGCAGTCATCAATATTTGTCCATATAAATATATGTCTTAGTTGAAAAGCCCAAAGATAAGGCGTAACAGAAATATAACATTGAGTATGTTTTCCTAGTCCTTATCCGCATATGCTGGCACAACAGCTACATTCACATGATCTTTACATGTCCGTTGAGCGTATGCCCGACTATATGTATGCCTCCAGTCCTTTCAATCGATGCAGTGAAATAGAATATTTATTCGCATAGCTCAACAGGACAAGAAATGGCTCGCTTTCTTTTGTTCTTCTCAGGTACCGTCTTACTTGTGGTCATCGGAATAGATATTTTTGTAGAGTCTTCAAGACCTCCTCCACCAGTTCCTTTGCTGACACCAGGCACAAGTTTTGGAGGAGGAGGAGGAGGAGGAGGAGGTGGGGGTGTGGGTGGAGGTGGTCCTAGAGGTGCAAGTGGCTCTGGCTTTGGGTTTGGATCAGGCAGTGGAACTAGTGGTCGCGATCTTAGTGGTGGAGGGGGTGGAGCTGGAGGCGGCAGCGGAATTGGTGGAGGAAGAGGAGGTGGGTATGGCGCGGGAGGTGGCATCGGTTATTGAAGTGGTGGTGGTGCCCCATCTCCTAACAACATAGCAGTTCGTGCCTCTTCCAAAACTTTGCACACTATACCAGGGTTTCGTTAGATAAAGACCTGAGCATACTATATAACCAACGGTGTTACGTCTTCTCGTGTTTATTAATATTTATTATCGTGTTGTGTTCTGTGCTTAAAATAGGCGATGATTGTTCTAACATCGAAGCTAATAAAATAAAGTGCGCAAAATCGTTAAATCGGGTTGCCTTCATGTAATTGGCGTAATCTTTGTCATTGTTTTGTTAGTATTATCAGATTTATATATCCATACTTTACATCAGTTAAAAAGTTAGGCTCCACAAGAGTGTGATTATAACATTCCACATGCGAAGTCGTCAATTGCATATTTCCAAGGTCTGGAATCCAAAATTTCGTTGAATCCTTAATTGCAAGACACACATACATAATCGTCAGTTACACCGAGCGATAAATGCCTAAAATATTTCAACCTCAGCTGTAGCTTTTCGAATTATTCTTGAGAATATGATGTTTTGAGTTACGAATTACTATGCTAGACTAAGCTACTGTTGGAATCTAACCGTGATCAAATCACGGACGCAGTGGAAAAATAAAATTTTTACGGATCCCGAGCAGATTACGATAATTGTATAAACTTGAATAAAACATTAAATGATTTAGAAATTGTACCTTGTTCGCTTTCTAGTTGAAAAATCTTTAGAACTTTTCTAATTGATCAATCACGAGCTGTCCAAGCGTCCAGCCTCTGATGGTATCTACAGAGCAATTTTCAACTGCTTTTGAGAGGAAAAGACAAAAAGTGCTAGCTTCTAAAAGTTTTTCCGTATTTATAGAAAAAATCATAAGAGTCTTTTATTAAAATTAAATATCTTTAATTATAATTAAAATCAAATTCTAATTATAATTAATTT
>JAOTAY010000007.1:9600911-9615800 GCA_025629805.1 Erythroxylum baracoense | reverse complement strand
TAGATAGACTTTGTATATTTTCCTCTTTCATGTAGTACTTTTGTACTAGGTTTTGATGTAAGTGTTGAAAGATATAAGGTAGACTTTCGGTTTTGTGAAATGAAATGAGGAAAAAGTTAGTTTTAAAATATTGTGATTTTCTTGTGATGCTTTATAAGTGAGTAATGATATGATGCCTTGTGAAGTGAATGTAGCAATTGAAAGTAGCTCACTCTTATCGTAGGATATATATACCGGAATGACCTCCGGGCATCCTGGTGTGTACCCTGCGGTAAGGGGGCACTAGAATAAATGATTATTTAACTATATTTATATACTCATATTTAATGTATTTTGCTTATTATTTAAGAGTTTTATAGTATTTTTGGTACTTAATTCGCTTCAAATGTGTTTGTAGTTGATAATTGCCTTTATGGACTAAAAGGAGAAGAATTTAGATGAAATGGTGGTATAACATGAAGATCTGAAGTAACTTGGAAGTATAAGAACATATACAGTGACCATGTAAATCACTGTAAACATGTGAAGAATTGAAAATATTGTTTCTGGCCTTGTATATTACCCATGTAAGTCACTGTGTTCGTGTAAAATTGTAAATTTAGGTGTTTTTGGAGATACACAGTCTTCTAAACTCACCTCAAACTCACCTCCTCTGATCATCTAAGGATACTATCAGAGGTAGATGATCAAAGGAGGTGAGCTTAGGAGCATTTTCTAGTCATAAGAAACACAAAGGAGAGACAGTTCTAAATAGAGGACTAGGAAAACATGAAAATTACATCACAAGATCTGATAGAGAGCATCATTCAACCTAAATTGTAGGAAGATTCATTAGAGATAAAAAGGAGATTTAAAATATGATTTCTTTTATTTCTATTTGTTCTTCTTAATATTTGTTACTGGTTTTGTTTTCTACGTGTAGGAACTAAATTGTTTAATGCGTATGTGGGATGAACCCTAAGTTGTGATGACAATGTTATTTAATCTTTTATTCAAAGCGATTTTATTAATTGATTTATGTGATTCAATTATGCGTTATATTATTGAACAAATATATCCAAAATATTGGTCCATTATTTGATTTCATATGGTAGATGTTGAGAAATCCTTTTGTGAGAATAGATTTACTATAATTGGAAGAAGTTGCATGCAAACCTAGAGATAGGTCGAAATAAAGTTGCATGCAAACCTAGAGATAGGTCGAAATAAATCGTCTAGATAAGAGTTAAACCAAATAGTGAAATTTACGAGTCAATAATGTCATCTTAGGGGTTTTACCTAAAAAGAGTTTTTAGTTAATCAACCAAATGTTATTTGGTAATGGTCTTGAGAAAGATATTAACATAAGATACGGATTTTCATGGTCCAATAACCATTTGCTTGATGAAGGGTTAATATTTAAGAATTCTTAAGCGGATTCATCACCTAGGTACTATTTACTTGATTTTGACTTTTTGTAGTATTTTTTTTTGTCTGAGTTCATTATTTTTCCAATCTTTTTTTAGTTTGTTTAGTTTAATTTTAACTTAAATCCAAATGCCAACTTGACGATTAAATAATAGAAAAAGGTTAATATAAGTACTTACAACCCTCACGGGATTGACCCATACTTACCGTGCTAGCCACAGCTACTTCGTGCACTTGTAGTTAAAATTGATAAATTTTTATAAGAATAAAAATCATTGACCAAAATTTTGGCATCATTGCTGAGATTTTTAATATTAGGAAACCCTAACCTTCATTAATCTAACCATTATGTTTAATTTTTAATTTTTATTTATTATTTTATTTATTTATTTATTTTTCTTTTGATCTTCTCTATTTTGACTATGTTTGTAGCTTATTGCTAGGATTTAAGAATCATCGTCATCCCACAATGGAAGGATGAAGAGGACATTATTCTCATGGGAGTTATAATATGCCATCGCATATGGCAACATCACAAGTTTGGAAGGAAAGGTATAGTGACATGTATTTAGAAGCTCAACCGATATCTATGTTGTGTTATGACATTTGCGGGTGTAATCATTACAATCATGAATGTCAGGCACCAAAATATATATGGAAGCAACCATATTGCTTGCAAAATTGATCTCTAAGTACACCATACGAGAATACTTATAATTTAGAGTGTAGCAACCCTTATGTTGATGGATGTAATGATTATACTTCAGCTGAATCTCTACAACAATAGTAGCAGGAAGAACAATTTACAAATATAATAACATAATACCTTGTTAAAAGTGAAGGGATCTAACATAAATTCGAAGCGAGGTTTTCTTCACTTAAATACACTGAGCTAAATACAATATATTATTTGAGTGTATTAATGCCCTAGATTGAAGAAGAGATAAAGCTCGACTTCATGAATGAAGTTTCATTTCAAGAAGATGAGGAGGTAACTGTTGCTTTAGAAGAGAAAAAAAAACAAATGACAGAGGAAGTAGAGGACGAAGAAAAGGAAGAAATCTCTATTTAAGAAGAGGAAGTAGAAGAGTGGACAATGGTAATTAAGGAAGAAAAATAGAAGCCAAATGAGAAACTACCAGTGAATCATTGGTATTCACCTTAAGCACAGCTGGCTCCCACTTCCTATAAGATAAACTATTTGAGTCAACTGAAGATTCAGGGAGTTTTATTATTCTTTATTTTATTAATTGTTTTTTATTGAAAAGGGCATTAATGAAGTTAATTAGATTTATTAATTTGATACATTATGTCATTATTATATTACAACACGTAGCTTATTCACATACTATGAAACTATTATATGGACGAATGGGTAGAAGTAAGTCACTAATTATAGACCTAGGTTGATTGTTTTATTTCATTTTATTTTGTTTATATTTTGATGTAGTATAGGATTTTATTAAGTTTTGATGTGTTTTATGTTAGGACATTAAGCATCCTGAGTTGACTGTGCATATTTATTGTATTAGGATATGAGTGATAAAGTTTTGTAACTTCGAGTAAAATTTTTTTAAAAATTTCCAACTATTTTTCATATTGTACATGGCCACAGAGACTTACACAATCTCTGGACAAGATCGTGTACATTTTAAATCCTTTTAAAAAAATTTACACACTTTTACAGAAAGTTACATGCCTACTAGGCAAGCGCATATAAAGTTATACAATTATATACACGCCCATAAAATAGACCGTGTAAGTCTGCGATAACCTACATGCCCATGTCTCTTAGATTAGATTTTAAAGAGTTTATGACTTAAACGGTCGACTACATGGCTGTGTAGCAAACCTTACAAATCCACCACAACCTTTAAATTACCCAACTCTAATTTGTTTCATTTTATCTCTCTCTCTACCCTCTCCATCTCCCTCTCCCTCTCCAACCTAATTTTTGGCATTTTTCTTGCCAAATTTTAGCACTTTCATTCTCTTTTGGCTTCATAATTGTTTAATAAGGAAGTTCACTTCAAATATGATTTTCCAATCGACTAACATCAATAACTATTTGACTTATTTAATTTTCCACATTCTAAATACTAGATCCTATTTATTATTGAAATTGTAGGGTACTATTTTGAAACTGAACCATATTCTGAGCCATATTTTTCATCATTTCTTCCTATAGAGGTCCAGAGCTTGATGGTTGATCTTGTCTTTGAAATGATTGTTGGTAAAAGCTTTGTTGTTGTCCTTGTTGTCCGTAATTGTTGAATTGAAGATTCTTTCATCCTAAATTGTGTGCTTGGGAGTGTTTAGGATCATACTTCTTCTGTGGTTGTCCCGGAAAGCTTCTAAAAACATTCACTTGTTCTATGGATGTTTCTTATAAGGTCAAACACGTATCTATTGGATGGCCTACCATTGTGTAAATTAAGTTTACTTTTACTTATTGAGTACCATTTGCAGCCATCTATCTTACTAAATATGTCATCTTGGCGTAATTCATGTTGAAGCATATACTCAGGGGTGATGTAGAGCGGACGATTTCAAAATGAACTCCTTATTCATTAGAATCCCAAGGTAAGGATCTCATTCTTTATTTCCATAGAGAAGCTACGTACCCACATATGTTAGGCAATAGTCATTCTATATATCGAACCACCTTCCACTCTTTCTCTATGATTTGAGAGAGCAAAGCTTCAACTCCCACTCCCTATTGATGAAATTGTGATCTCTTAAAGGGCCATGTGTAGGTGTAGGATTAAAGGATTCACGCACAGGTTCTCTTCCTACACCATCCCTATTGCTCTGATGTGGTATTACTAGCTTCATGGACTTTTAATGGTCAGGGATCCTCTCAAATGTTGAACTATTAAGATTTTGTAGCCATGTTGGAAATTAAATTTCTAGCTTCGATAAGTGTCTTATCTACCAATTCACCTTCGCTTGCTGCATCTATCATACTTCTTTGGTAAAAGTCCCCCATAGAAATATTGGATCAAGATTTGTTCACTGATTTGATGGTGAGGGAAACTAGCATACAACCTGTTGAAATGCTCCCAAAACTCATATAATGTCTCCATGTGGTGCTATCTAATTGCAGATATTTACTTTCGCATATTTGAAGCTCAAGAGACAGGGAAGTACTTCACCAAAAAAATTCTTTACATCTCATTCCAAGTAGTGATTGATCTCTAAGGTAAGTAGTAAAACCAGTTTTTGACAATGTCCCCCAATGAAAAAGGGAATGTCTCTAGCTAAATCTACCTTCTTATACCTCGGCTGGCTTTATGCTAAAATGAACTACGTGGAACTTCTTAAGTTGCTTATGAGGATCTTCACTTCGCATACCATGAAAATTACGCAAAATTGAATGAGACCAGATTTAAGCTAAAAAACAACATCAATAGTAGGAAAATCAATGCAAAAAGGTTGATGGTTAAAATTAAGAGCAACCAATTGCTTAAAGGTGCGATCATTATTTTGTTCTACTATGTTAGAATCTGTTTCAAAAATAGAATCACTGGAAAAGTTAGAATGAAAATCTAAGGCAGTTCCAATTCTTGGTGAAGAACCAATTCTCTTAATAGATGGTGACGAATTGTTGGAACTTTGGGCAACTTTTCTTCTCGATCTGCGAAGAGTTCTTGCAATTTCTGGATTAAATTTCAATTCACCAATGTGAGAAGATCATATCATACAATGTAACTAATCAAACAAGAAAAGAAATTAATCAAAAATAAAACAAATAAATTCTGAAAAGCAATGGATATTAATCCCCAACAATGGCATCGTGTTGTAACATTACACAAAATAACTAAACTTAAAACTATAGATAGTGATAAGTCTAAGTCGATCCCATAGAGATTAAATCAATTCACTTTATATATTTATATGTAAAAAGGGGGGTTTGGTTTGATGCAATTAAGATAACAAAGTAAAATTTCATGTATGAAAACAAATAATAGAAAAAAATCAAAAGTGACGAAAGTGATGAATGTGTCTCAGCCTAAACACAAATAAGCATACATCATTGCATTATCGTTTTCACACCTCTCTTAGAACTATTGAATATGAATTAACAATAAGATATATTAGTCCCAATTTTCCCTTAGATTGCATTTAATCAAAACAAGCTCTTTAGTTAAACCTAACTATCGAATAATCTGGAACAAGCTCTCTAGATTTAGTTGGAAAGTCGCATTATGATTAGGAAAAAAGATCGATATAAGTAATAACCACACAAGTTTGGGTTATTTAGCCTATGTTAGTTATCTCTAATGATTCAATGTCATTAGTTGCCACAAATAAATCCAAAAACTATGATTATATATCGTATTTAAGATTCTAACAATAAGTTTACATAAAATCAATCCTATAGAGAATTTAGATGATTCTTAAACAATACCTAATTTAATAAGCACAAAATAATGTAAACAATACTTAAAGATGGGAAGAACGATGATACACAAAGAGGATATGCTTGGATGTGCTCCTCGGTGTTGATTTTACCTCTAAACTAGATTAGGGAAGCTTAGCACTCTATGGGTGTCTTGAAAGAGTAAGTTTCTGCCCTTCACGAAGTCCCAAGTTGATTCTCCTTTCATTTTCCATTAAATTGTTCTATTTATATGAAAAAGTAGATTTTTGGGTATATACACAGTTTGATACACAGTCGTGTATCAAATAGTATAAGTCAATTAAATGTGGAACTCGTGACGATGCATAGTTGGATACACGGTCATGTACCCAATTGTGTAAGCCAAAAAATTATCTTTTGAACGTTTACATGGCCATGTATCTTCTAGGTTTTGTTGAATTGTTGTTCTTCTCATGATTTCTTGTCCAATCCTTGATATGAATAGATTTTGCTATATTTTTATATGTTATTTCATTTGAATTCATTCCTATTTTTTAAGTTTAATTGCTCACTTTATGCTCCTATTGATTTTACATGTAGATTTAATGATGGAATACAAATACAAGATTAAAGAATGAAGTTTTGAAGCTATTAGAAGCATCAAAGAGGCTATCCAAAACGATAGCCCATGAAGAAAAATCCAACAGCCAAAACGACAGCACAGATGAGAGGTAAAAGCAACAAAACGTAGTATGTGTTTTGCGTAGACGTCCTGTGTAATGCAGACGTCCTACGTAATGCAGACGATGTCTGCGTTTAGCAAAAGAAAGGGGTGTGAGGGTTTAAGTGAGATGAAAAGTAGCTGGGACTTTACAACTTAATTCGTCCCATCATGCTATAGTAGATAGCTGAGAAGAGAGGGGCAGCAGAAATAGAAGAGAGGCTTACGTGAGAAAACCTAAGAGTGGAGAGCTATTTAGGGGTTTTTGTTAGGGATGGAAATATGTGCTAAGCTTTATCTTTTTGGAAGACCTATGGAAGGCTAAATGTCCCAACACCGGTTCGGAGGCAACATCGACGCCGATGACCCAGGTTCAACAATTTTTTATTATTTTGTTGTTTCTTTCTCTCATTAGGAATTGATTATGTTATCTTATGTTTATTGGATTGAGTATTGAATGATGATGATTTTAATGTTATATTGAATCGTTTTTTCATGAAAACCCGTTGCTAGAATCGAATCCAATACGTAATTGTTATATTTCTGATTCATGTGTAGCAACTAATGGTTCTGAATCATTAGAGATAACATAACATACGTTAAATAATCTGAGCTTGTGTGATTATTGCTTAGATTAATTTATTTTTCTAATTCATAATACGGTTGTTCGGATAAACTTAAAGAGCTTATTCTAGGTTTCCCGATAGCCAGAGTTAATTAGCGAGCGCTTCATGATTAACTAAGATCTAAGAAAAAAAGGGATTAGCAGAGCTTGTTGTTAATTTATGTCCGATAATTGCTAAGAGAGATAAAAGAACAACAAATCAATAAGTTATGCTTAATTAGGGTGTAGGCCGAGATTGAGCCAAAGAATCGGATCCTTACTAAATTCTCTAATTTTATCATTTTTCATATGTTTTCTTTAATTTGTTTTTATTAGTTAGTTTAATTTTATTTCTTTTTCTAAAATCCAAACCCGTCCTCCCCCCCCCCCCCCAATTTTCCTAAACACCGATTAATTTCATTTTATAAGCTAACTGAACACTTCCTATAGGATCGACCTAGACTCACCACTGCTACAGTATTATTCTAGTTATTTTATTTTGACTAGCATTACGACACGCCAATCAATCCTCACCCCTAATCCTTCTTGTTCCACAAGGGTAATTGAGTTTGAACATCAAAATGTTGAATCAAGGAAGGTCTTTTTAAACCCATTTTAGTTCTTGTTCTACAAACTTGTACCTAATGCCAAATATGAGCTAAAATGAGTATCTTAACTATTTCACAACAATAATCACTAAGTGTTAAGAAGTAAAAGTACAAACAATTAAGCACACATCACTGGAGGAGTTCAGATCAAATGATCCAGTATGATATGTTGCTTAATATGATATGTTGCTTAAGACAACATTTGAGCCAATTATAATCATAATTGTTTATGCTGCAAATTATGAGTTTCAAAGAAAATCTCTACGGGAAGACTTAACCAAAACCAACAACACTATTAAAAATCCCAGAAAAATTATGTGGGATTTTAATTATACAATATACTCAAATGAAACTAGGGGTGGAAAAAGATGGAATCATCATAATTTTAGGGCTTTACTTAACTTGACATAAAACATTGAGTTAACTGATGTAAAAGGCTATGGGAATGTATTCACTTGGAGTAATAAATAGTCAGGAGATTGGTACCTTTTAAATAAATTGGATTGATTTTTTGTGAGTGCTACTTAGTTACAACAATTTTCTAATAGCTTAGCAAACTTTGAGAACCGATAACATCAAATCAAAGTTCAATAGTATTAGAGCTGGAATATGTTGAGGAGAAATGGAAAACCCTATTTAGAATTTTTAATAGTCTAACACAATATCCTAAGTTTTAGGCAGCTTCAAAAGAAGGAATGCAACTGAGGATAACTGACACAAAATAGTTCCAGCTGAGCAGGAAATTAGATGCAGTAAGGAATAAACTGAAGGCCATTAATAGGGAGAGAAATAAGATGGGGTATAATGAACAGAAGAAAGCTTTGGGGAAATAGCATGAATGCTAGAGGAGGATTCTTCTCAATCCTGAAAATATGACAATAAGGAAGGAAGAAGTTGAAGTGATATAGGTTTATAATACAGTTCTAAAGGACAACCATAGCCAACTCAAATAAAAGTCTAGAATGCTACGGTTAAAAGATGGTGATAGATGTTCCAAGTTCTACTTGAATTCCATCATAACGGAAGGAATAAAAATAGTATCAAGCAGCTGAAAGATGATAGAGGACAAGAAATCCTAGATTAGGAGCAAATGAAAGAACATGCCTTTTGAAATCTTCAGCAAGCAATATAGGGAAGAAACAGAAGTTTAGGAAATCCTGAAAGTTGTATCAAGGGGAATGAAGCAAATATCTAAACTAGACATGAATAATATCATTAAGGAAGTAGATGAAGAAGAGATTAGAAATGCAGTTTACCTAATCAATCCAAACAAATCTCCTAGACCAGATGGGTACAATGAACGTTTCTTTCAACAAAATTATAACATCCTATGGGGAGAAATAATAGAGGCAGTGAAGGAGTTTTTCAAAATGGAAAAGTTATGAAAGAATGGAGCTAGACATATGTGACCCTAATCCTAAAGCAAACTAATGTAAGTAGATTGTAATAACTTAGACCAATAGCTTGCTACAATGTGCTACATAATTGGTTAAATGGGTTCATAATGTCTATATAAAAGAGAGAAGCATATAGAGCCTTAAACCTAAACAAAATATGTCATAGAATCTTAGGCAAATTCTGGGATTAAGAGACTGGATGTAAAATTTGATACATAATAAGATTGGAAATAGAGAATTAACCTATTTTTGTTACAATAACTAGCACATCCAATAAGCTCAGAAACTATAGCAAATAATAAGACAATAAAACAGTCCCTTCATCATGCATAACCGACTAAATTAGCTACATTAATTCTCAAGAAAAAGAATTCATCATCTTCATATACTTTAATCCCATCTTTATCAGCATCAAACAAGTATTAAAACAATAACCAGAGAGAAAATCGAAATGGACTATCAGACTTTAACAAAGAAAGCAAGTTCAACATAGAAGTTCCATAATGTAATAGAGAAATAAAGCAACAGATATAAAATAGAATAAGCAAACAAAGGGTTTTTGAATGAGATAGTCGGTGGTGGGTTTTCTGTCGATCTCAAGCTCTCTACATCAGCTTTCACCACTATTTCTTTTCTTTGCTCTTGCTCTTTTCTTTCTTCTCAAGCTAAGCTCTCTGCTTCTCTGCCTCCACACCTTCTCTCCGTTCTTTTTGTTCTAGCCTCTTAATCCAACCTCCTTTAAGCTAACTTTCCCCTTTCTATTTATAGGCCGAGTCTAGATTTAGGGTTCGTTTCCTTGTGCCGTCAAAGACATAGACCTGTCAAACTCAAATTGAGTGCAAAGGAGTAGCCATAGGGGTGACTATATTTGTTACCCCCATGAAGGCTGGTCACCATCATGACTAAGCTTGTCATGAAGGTGACACGTTAATCACCGCATCTTTTTTTTAATGCAAAATTTACGTGACTTTTCATTTCTCATGTAAAATTCACAAAACATTCCCTTCAACCTTCATGCAACATTCAGGACCATTTTCACTCAATTGATTCAAGTTTGGATTAAAAAAGCAAGAATCTGTAACCAAAATCATGATATGAATGCAAGCAAAATCAATAGAAATTACACTTAACAATTCCCCCACATTTATGCTAAGCTTGTCCCCAAGCAAAATAAAGAACACTAGACTATACAAGAACAAACAATAAATGCAATAACATTTTTTCAATTAATAGTCAAAGATATCAAAAACCATTTCAATAAACAAAACGTAAGAACTTGAAACTCATAATACTCCATGAACAAGTTATTCTCTGTATACTTAGCTAAAATCAACAAGTTATTCTCCGTATACTTAGCTAAACTCATAATACTCCATGAACAAGTTATTCCCGTAGGGAAGGTGTGCTACATGGAGTCTTAGTGCGATGTGGAGCCTGACATACTGCTTTAAAGAGTGAAGAACAACTGCTAGGAAAACAGATAAAAAAGACTGAAAATTTGGACTGCACACACAAAGAAAACAAAATAAGTAGAGATTCACTAAAAAGGAATAATAAACAGAGAGTTGAAAAATAAAAAAGAAATTATATATGTTGCCTCCCATTTAGCGGTTCTTTAATGTCTTATAGCTGAGCACCTTAATGGAATGCTCAAGGTGGATCGCTCTGATCGCTCAATGTGATTGATTCCTCGGTTACCTTCTCTTTACTACGATTTGTCTCTAAGAATTTTCCAAACACTTCCTCAGTTGCATCGACTAGTAATTGGCAGCATTCATCACTCTTTAACCAAGTCTAGGTCCTTTTCTTCTTCTTACTGTAAGGTAAAATCAAAATATGTAACATTAATTTGATCAACAAAAGAATAGTCTTCAAAAACAGTAGTAGTAGGAATAGGTTCAATATTAAAGATTGAAAATTCTACTATTTCTCCCAAAACAGTCATGGTTAATTTTCTATTCTTCACATCAATCAAGGTATTGGTGGTGGCCATACAAGGCATCCCTAAGAGTATAGTGTGCTCCTGTTCTTGCTTCTTTACTTCCCTCATGTCTAGGACAACAAAGTCTGCAGGAACAATCAATCCTTCAACCTTCACTAACACATCCTTCATTATTCCTTTCAGATAACGGATTGACCTATTAGCTAATTGCAAACACATGTTTGTAGTTCTTAAGTACCCTAGATCTAATTTCTCATAAATAGAGTGAGGCATAAGTTTTATACTCGCTCCAAAGTCAAGCATACCCTTAATCTCATCACCATTACCCATTGATGCTTGCACAAGAAAACTCCCTAGGTCTTTCAATTTTTGGGGGGGTGGGGGGTAATTGTTGTTGAAGCACTGCACTTGCAACTTCTGAAACCATTACCTTCTTGTTTGGCTCAAATTCCGTTTTTTGGTTCTTAGTTCCTTGAAGAACTTCATATAAGCTGGAATGCTCCTGATCACACCTAACAAATGTAGATTAATATTAACTTTGCAAACATATGTTTGTAGGTCTTAACTATCCTAGGTCCAATTTCTCATAAATAGAGTGAGGCATAAGGTTTCCAAAGTCAAGCATACTCTTAACCTCATCACCATTACCCATTCATACTTGCACAAGAACACTCCCTGGGTCTTTCAATTTAGGGGATAATTGTTGTTGAAGCACTGCACTTGTAACTTCTAAAACTATCACCTTCTCATTTGGCTCAAACTTTTGTTTTTGGTGTTTAGTTCCTTGAAGAACTTTACATAAGCTAGAATCCTGATCATACCTAAAAAAGACAGATTAATATTAACTTTGGAAAACATGTTATATAGATCAGAAAAATGTTTATCTTGTTTCGAGTCCTTAAGGTGGCTTAGATATGGGATCGGTGGTCTGTAAGGATTAGTCACCTTATGTAGTCTTGGTCCTTCATTATAATCGATTGCATGCCCCAGTTTTCACCTTTCTAAATATGACTTGAAAAGTTGTCATGCCCATTACGTTCTTCATTCTGCTCATCTTTCGTTGGTGAGGCTTTCCTCCTCTTGATTACCTACACCAGACAGATTAGAAGCGATCTCAACATGATTAACAATCACCATACCACTTCTTAGAATAGTAACTACTTAGGCTTGCTCGGGTTGGCTAGGCAACTTCCCTTTTTGATTATTATGCATTTGAGTAACAAGTTGCCCTACTTAAGTGTCAATCCTCCTTATAGATTCTTCCAAGGAGTCAAATCTCTTATTGTTTGTTTCCTAATTCTGAGTTATTACTTGAATAAATGTATTCAGACTTTCCTCCAAAGAAGGCTTGCTCAGTAGATCCTGATTTGAGGATTGGCCCTGAAACTAGTTTTGCCTCTAAAAATTCTGATATTATGGTTGGGGTTACACTGGTGGATTATTGGTCTTCCACAAAAAATTGGTGTGGTTTCTCCAACTAAGGTTGTAACTATTCGAATATGGATCATTTTTCACCTTTGATTGAAAACCATCAAGTGAGTTCGCTTATTCTTCTACAGCTATAAAAGATTTAAAAGAATACAATCAAACATTAGCTTCATGATCATAAGTTCCATATATACCACATACCTCTTGATTTGGAATGTTTTTGGGGTAGCCTTATAGTTAGTATTTTTACATGCTTAGTCAACTTAGCCAATTGCATAACCATTTCTTAATTTGAACTCTCTTTATGAACTCCAGCTCTTCTCCCTCTCACATTTTTTTATTGAGAATTGGCACCTAACATTTCGAAGATTTCATATGTTTCTTCACCAGCCTTCTCTCCCATAGGTCCTACTGTTGCACTGTCCACTATGTATTGACATTGTTGTGTCAATCCATCATAAAAGAACTAGTTCTATATGTGAAGTGAAAAATGATGGTGTGGACACCATATTAGTGGAAGTTTGAAGTGTTTCCATACCTCATGGAATGGCTCTCTGAGTGAAGGTAGCTATCTTTGTCCATAAATCAGAAGTCTTCTGATGGGAATAAAATTTTCCCATGAATTTGTTGTACACTTCCTCCTATGTAGTCAATGAATCAGATGGAAAGGGCCATCAACTAGGCCTTGGATGGATCTTTCAATATGTATGGGAAACACCTCATCTTGAGTTGATATTCTTTTAGGCCATCCAAAAGGAACGTCTAGAGATTGGTATAGAATTCTCGAATGAAGTTTAAAGGGTCTTCATTGGGAACCCCATAAAACGATGACAACATGTTGTAGTGAATGCTCTTTAATTCATAGTTTCTAGCTACCTCTCCTAAATGTATACACGACATACCAATACCAATTACTGGTCTAACATACTCCTTCATTACTAGCTGCCTTTCACCTATCTCTCGATCTTTAGACTTGGGTTCCCTAAAATTGTCTTCAAAATCTCCTTAAGGTCCTCTTATTCAATTTATGTTTTCAATAAAGGGAGCAAGTTCACTTTCTCAAGACTTCCTTCCTCGTATAAACCAAATAAGAACAACAGTGAATTAATAAGAAAATTACTAAAACAAATCAATGAAATAACGTGACAAAAATGTATGCATGAATAGACAAAACATTCAAAATTAAATTAAGTGTAAACACTAAACACCTCCTCAGCAACGACATCAAAACTTGTTGTGCCAAAATAAGTTCTAAAAATACCTAGGCTATCCTACTTGCAAGTATACGAGGTAATTGTAGTTGATTACCTAAGATCGTCTCCCACGGAGGTGAAATTGGTCCACTCAAATTAATCTTGAATAAAAATTAAAAATGCAATCCTAAACATTCTATCATAATTTGTTGAGTAAAGGCTTTAAAGAAAATTATGGAATTAGACTAAAAAGTGAACTGATTTAACTGGAAGCAAAAACAAATTGATTAATCGGTGTAGAAACTCTTGAGAATTAATTTCACTAATTTAATCTCCTATACATAAATAAGGGAAAATGATTTGATAATTGTCATACAAAAATTAACAAATAGATTTTAAAATCAATTCAAATAACAAACTAATCTGACTTTTATATTCGATAAGTTTATTAAGCAAATTAATTATTAAACCTAACCATTAATTCCCACATAAGTTAATATATTTCTAATTCATAACTTAAGTGTCTATAGTTTCTCGTTCTATATTAAACTTCTTCTGTCGATCCTTTGTTTAATACTAAAATGATGTAAAGTTAGGCTATACTATCACATCTAATAAGCTCGAAAACTATAGCAAATAATAAGACAATAAAACAGTCCCATCGTCATGTATAATTGACTAAATTAGCTACATTAATTCTCAAGAAAAAGAAATCGACCCATCATGGAATAAACAAGGTTCATCATCTTCATATACTTCAATCCTATCTTTATTAGTATCAGAGAAGTATTAAAGCAGTAAACAAAGTGAAAACTGAAATCAACTATTAGACTTTAACAAGGAAAACAAGTTCAACAGAGAAATTCCATAATGTAACAAAGAAATAAAGCAACTGACATAAAACATAATAAGCAAACATAGGGTGTTCAGATGAGAGAGTTGGCGGTGGGTCTCTTGCCGGTCTTAAGCTCTCTGCATCAGCTCTCGCCTTTTGCCTCCACTTACTTCTTGATAAGTGTAAATTGCATTATGTTTTAGGGCATAATTTGATATGTGTTTAGCCATTAATTCGATCATTTAGTATGTGTTTAGTTTAGAATTATATTAGTTTGTTAATTATTTGTGTTTTAAGTGTTTAATTGGTTAGAATAAGCTTTTGAGCTTAAATATTATGCTTTTGAGGGACCTTGAAGTGTTTGCTGTGTTTCAGGGTCAATATTAAAGAA
>JAOTAY010000007.1:9562106-9578086 GCA_025629805.1 Erythroxylum baracoense | reverse complement strand
GCGTGACACACCTCTCACGGCCATGACAAATTTGACATGGCTATGAGATGCATCTTATAGCCATGACTTGTGCTAATCTTCATTCCTTTTGGTATTTTCTTGTCTCCTCTTGCTCTAATCCTTCTTGTACTTGCTCTATAAAGACAAGTGAGTGTGAATCTTCATAATACGGCTCAAATATAGTACTTTTGACTCACTTTAGCTCTTTCACTTCCAAATTGTACCTAAAAACAGATATGAACTAAAGTGAATGTCTTAAGCATTTCATATCATTAAACACTAAGTGTTATGGAATAAATCCATAATCAATTGAGCACATATTATATATCATCAATCAAGTATTTATCATATTTTCTCTTAGAAAAATAGACCAAACTATAATAAAATACTTCCATTTTTTTTAATCTTTTCCTAATTCTCAAGATTGATAAATACAACAATTTATGTAAATTTGATACATAACTAGATAATGATCTTATGTACTTGTCCAAAATCAAGTTATGATCTTATGTACTTGACCAAAATCTCCCGAAACTTAAGTCACCATCTAAGCAAGCATGCTTTATCTTACTCTATTAATCTCTAATATTGTTTTAGTTGAATTTTAAAGACAATTTATCACTATTAGACTATATATATCACAATTATTAAAAACTTTACATGACCTTTAAAAATTCCTTTAATATTTCCTTACTTTAATTTAGAAAATGCCGTAGAATAAACACCACATATAAGAAAATCAAATAATAATATCCTCGCTTGACAGAGATAAAGCTTCAACTATAACTCACTGAGGCTTTTTTTTTCAAACTCTTCACATTGCCCTCAACAATGAATAATTTTGTTTTTGACTGCCATAAGTCTCCCTAACTACATTAACAACTTCAAAAGAGTAGTAGTTGTCAATTTTTTATCTCTAGTAAAGTATGGATTCAACTCCAAGAGTTATCAAATTCAAACATTAAAAAAAATTGAAGCTCTAATTAATTATTCTTTTCATTCTATCCTAGCAGATATGGGTACCATATCAGGTATCTTCTTTGGTTTTATTTTATTTTATTTATTTATTTACTTATTTAATTTTATTTACTTACTCTTTTAGCATATCAGTTTTCATATCTACTCTTTTAACCTGCATTACTTTTTCATTTCGCATGTGGGTCTATTGGAAAAAACCTCTCTACTCTGTATGGGTAAGGCTGCGTACTATCAGACCTCCTCAGACCCCGCTTTGACGCGGGACTCGAACTGAGTGTGATGATGATGATGATGATGATGATGATTTAATATGCTTACTCATGAACTAATAAATATCATATTCTAATCAACAAATATAAGTAACATATATTCTTTTAAAACTCATTTATATGTTACCACTAATTATTTACACTTTTTTAAGAATTAATCATACCTTAGATTAGCAATAAATTGAGAGATTTACTAACTCCAAAAAAATACTATGTATGTTCAACCGAGCTTGAGTTTTGGTAACTGTGAAAGATGGGAGATGTTTATATGTTCTTAATCAGATTTACTGAAATAACTACATACATTTGTACTTGCAAATCAATGAGTGGGGTCACCAAAATAAGGCATTAATATACTCTATGTAATGTTCTATTTCGTTATCGATTATCCTTATAGGCATAATGTGAATGGTACGTATCCATAAAAGAAAGAATGATGGAAGTAGCGACAAAGTAATTAATAGGTGTTTTTTCACTCCATGTGAAGTATTTTAGTTTTTACCTTTTTGTTGAAAAGATGATAACGTATATGTTAAACTCTAATCGTACTTAATTGCCCATGTCTAATTGAAAGGTTATGGATGATCAAGGCAAGAGGAAGAGAATATATTGGAAACGTACTATAGTGAACCTAGATGATCATGTGATAGTTCCAAATCTGGATCCTAATATGGATTCACCTGAACAATTTGTTGAAGACTATAATGCTCATCTTACAACAATGTCTATGGACATATCCAAGCCCTTATGGGAAATACACATCCTCAATGTCAAAACAGTAGATGCAGAGGCAGTTGGCGTTTTCAAGATCCATCACTCAATGGGTGATGGTGTATCGCTAATGTCTCTTCTTCTAGCCTGCACAAGAAAAACCAATAACCCGTCGACATTGCCCAGCGTTCCAGTGCAGAAACGAGTTGGTTCTAGGATTTCTGGATCAAATGGGTTCTGGTGGATCTTTATGGTTATCTGGACGGCTACCATAATCATTTTTAATACTTTGATAGACATGATTGTGTTTATTGCAACAATGCTATTCTTAAAAGACATAAAGACTCCTATTAAAGGGGCTTCTGGAGTTGAGCAAAAACCCAAAAGGTTCGTGCATAGAATGATCAGCATGGATGATATTAAGCTTGTAAAGAATGCCATGAACACGGTTAGTCTGCTTTGCTTACTCATCTTTCCCATCTCTCCATTCTTTATTTTACTTTTCTATAATCAAATTCATCAATCTTATTTCGGCTGCTAAAGAATGCCATGAACGAAGTTAGTTTGCTTTGCTTACTCATCATGCCCATCCCCATTCTTTAGGTTACTTTGCTGTAATCAAATTCATTTTTTCTGGCAACCTATATTGTTTTAGGGGAAGATACAAAAGTCCCATGTCACCTTGGATAATAATTAGATTATGATAATATTTGTTGTATAACAGCCAAAAAGTTGTGTTCTTTTTGATGTTTTATCTAAACAAGACAATTGGTTTAATACGTAAGTTTTTTCTCTTAAATTTGTTAGACAGTTAACGATGTAATTTTAGGAGTAACACAAGCTGGTCTGTCAAGGTACCTCCATCGAAAATATGGTAAGCCATCTTTCCATTACGAAAGATATCAAAGAGAACATAGTCAACAGGTATACAGACATTAAGTTATCAAATTATGAAGCGTTTTTAATTTGGCAGGTGAGAATGGCAACGACGACGAGTTAACGCACGGGAAATCCAATCTTCCAAAGAATGTCCGTCTAAGGGCAACTATTCTTGTCAACATAAGACCAACTGCAGGAATCCAGGTGACTTAATCCAAAAACATCATTGCCCGGAAGGCTTTGATAATTCTTTAACTAATTTAGTAAAAAGTATTAAAACATCAACACAATATGATTTCTGAAATTAGTTAGATCAAACACCACATCAGCTTTAAATAACTTCGTGGTTTACTGAGTCAGAGGATCTAATGATCAACCTTACCTGACAAAAATATAAACATATTTTTTAATGCTTCTAAAACATAATCAATAGTGACGGGAATCAAGTCCTATGCTCAGTAATATCGTAGTGATATTTTGTGTTTTTGGCACTTCTTATTAAATTTGTTGAAAGAAAATGGCTATAGGAGTCTAAAGTTCAACGATTGCAGATAGTGTAAAAAACAGGTTGTAACGACAAAAGTGTTTATAATCAGGAGTTGGCAGAGTTGATGGGGGAGGCGAATAATAAAAAGGCAAAATGGGGATGGGGGAATTGGATTGGCTACGTCGTCCTACCTTTCAACGTTTGTTTACAAGATGATCCACTGGACTACGTACGTACTGCTAAAGCCAATATTGACAGGAAGAAGCTATCCTTCGAAGCCATCTTAACTAATATATGTGGTCGCTTCATACTGTACTTACTCGGTATCAAGGTAACTACTTGACAACTTAATTAGTTTCTTACTCGCTAATCGATATAGTTGACGTGTAAGCAGTTACTGTCTCCAACATTATTATATTTTTTAGAATTAATTATACAATAAACTTTACGTAATTTTATAATTGTAACTCTAACTTTAAAAATGATAATAAAATATTCAAAATTTTAATTTTTTTTTTGCAAAAACCACCTGTGATGACATGACAAGCCATGTGACCTATGTTAGTACATACAAAATGTCATATATCACGTAAATTAATAAAATAATATTAAAGAAAATTAAACTACAAAAAACTTTAACTCATCCTTCTACCTGCTTTGCAACATTTAGAACACTCATCCTACCACCGAACACCATCCTCTCTACCACGCTCATTTTGTTCTCTTCATTGTCTGCTCATCGTCTGGTGACGACAATTTGCATGTCTTCTTTAAAATTCAAAATCTAAAATCTATAGAGAATTTGGGCACCTTATTGACCTGAAAATACTAGAGATTATTGGTTCCCATAATTTGCAACTCTTGCAAGAAAGCTTGCCATCTTTTCTCCTTTATCTATCCATGTAGGACAGTACTTTGCTAAACAAAAAGAATTTAATGGGATAATAGAGATGATTGGCTAAAGATTGCTCATATTTTTGTAGTTGAGGCCAATGGCTATAATATGTGAAACTACAGAAGGACTCTGGGGATAATAACCCAGGCCTTCAAGATTCCTACTCTGTGTAGATTCCTGCTATGTGTAAGTCTTCTTTCCTTTTCTGACACTATTTCTAAATTCTTACTCTGTATAGATTTCCTAACTTAGGGTTATACTACTATATAAACATCCCCTTGGGATTCTTTGTAACATCATATTGGTGTACTCTTCATTAGTCCTGGAGTTTGTGAGAGATCAAAAAAATACTTGTTTTTTTTCTTTGACATAGTGCATATTTTTGGCCTCTCTTCGCCTATGGGTTTTTTTTCCAATACTTAGGTTTCCCACGTAAAAATTCTTTGTGTCCTTTTACTGTTTTTCTTTATTTATTTGATTGGTTTCACTGCTTCTGCAACTACTAGCACAACAAACTAGTATCAGAGCAAGGTTCGTTTCGGTCAATCAAGTCTCGTTGCCATTTCTCCCTTGACCAACTTCAACATTGATAAGTTCAACGGAAAAATTAGTTTTGCTATTTGGAAGGTCTAGATGCAAGTTGTTCTCACACAATATGGATTGAAGAAAGCTTTATCTGGCAAGAGAAAGAAACTTGCCAATATGTTAGACGAGGATTGGGAAGCGTTGGTTGAAAAAGCCTTGTCTACGATTCATTTATGCTTAATGCGTGAAGTGATCCGAGAAGTAGTCAATGAGACTACCATTACAGGGCTTTGGTTGAAATTGGAGTCTCTTTACAAGACGAAGAATCTGGCCAACAAACTTCATCTCAAAGAACATCTTTTTACGCTCAAGTTGTATGAAGGTACACCTGTCCCATCTCATCTTAACAAATTTAATTTCATTATTATTGATTTAAAAAATCTTGATGTTAAAATTGATGATAAGGATTAAGCAGTTCTTTTTGTTATTTCACTACCTCATTCATATAAGCATTTTAAAGAAATTATGCTTTATGGTAACTGTGAAACTCTCTCTTTAGGAGAAGTTAAATTTGCTTTGTTATCTAAAGAAAAGTTTGATGCTTCCATTAAGAAGGAGGCCGAGAGTTTGACAGTTTGAGGTAGAACTTTTGAGAAGGGAGAGAAAAGTAAGAGTCACAAGAAGTCTAGATCTATGTCTAGAGGTAGAGATGCCAATATTACATATAAATATTGCAAGAAAATCAGACAAAAGGTTTTAGATTGTTATAAATTGAAAAATAAACTCGAAAAAGAAGGTAAAAACAAGGGCAATCAATCTGATTCTACCCCCGAGGCTGCTGTGGTTGATTCTAGTTTAGGAAATGTTCTTTTGGTTGTTCAAGGAGAACAAATGGTTTTCCACCTATGAAACTGTTAAGGGTGTTGTCCTTATGGGTAACAATGCACAGTGTGATATTATGGGGAAAGATACAATCAATATTAAAACTTATGATGGTGTTGTTAAAACCCTTACTAATGTTTGTCACGTTCCTAATTTGAAATGCAACTTTATTTCACTTGGTACACTTAGTCTTATGGGTTAGGTACTCCTCTCAAAGTGAAGTCATGAAGGTGTCCTGAAGTAATCTTATAATCCTTAAAGGGAAAAGACATTATACTCTTTATGTGTTGCAGAGCTCTACTGTTATTGGTACTACTAATGGTGCCTCATCTAAGTCTCACCAAGATGACACCAAGTTGTGGCATTATCGCCTAGGCAATATGGGTAAGAAAGGTATGTAAATCTTGTGCAAAAGGGGTCAATTGGACCAGAGTTAGGGTAATATAGAGTTTTGTGAACATTGTGTCTTTGGTAAACAGACTAGAGCGAGTTTTCCTTACCCGAGGATTTACAGAACCAAAGGTACTCTAGATTATATTCATTATGATCTATGGGGTCCCTCTCGCGTTGCTTCTTGAGATGGTAGAAGGTATATGTTGACCATTATCGATGATTTCTCCCCTAAGGTTTAGGTGTTTTTCCTAAAGAAGAAGAATGAAGTTCTTCCCACTTTTAAGGAGTGGAAAACCCAGATTGAGAACCAAACAGATAAGAAAATTAAGCGATTGAGAACTGACAACGGTTTTGAGTTTTGTGAAGATGCTTTTAATAACCTATGCAAGAAGAAAGACATCACTAGACACCATAATTTGGTTAGTAAGCCTCAACAAAATAGAGTTACTGAGCATATGCACAAGACTTTATTAGATAAAGTTCAATGCATGCTTTCTCATGCTAAGTTGGGACATGAGTTTTGGTTTGAGGTGGCTACTACTATATGTTATCTTGTCAATTGTTCCCTACATCATTCTCTCGATAGCAAAGTCTCAGAAGAAGTTCGGTCAGGCAACCCTGTTGATTATTATAATCTTTATGCTTTTAGGTGTCCTGTTTATGTTCATATTAAAGAGGGAAAGTTAGAGCCTCGTTTTGTTAAATACATCTTTTTAGGTGATAGGGAAGGACTAAAGGTTATTGTGATAATCTTAAATATTGTAAGAATTATCATAGTCATGATGTAACCTTTCATGAAGATATTATATTTTCTTTTGGACAAGATTTTATGTTGTCTTCTCCTTGTGCAGATGATTAGGCTAGTATAAGGGAGAAGGTGGAGTTTATTGTCCCTCCTACTCCCCATAAGGAGATAGTCTCACTTACTTCTAAGTCTCAGGAAACTCAAACTAAAGCCACTATACAAGTTGATCCATTGCTAGTGTAACTTGATTATGTGTTGGCCCAAGATTGTTTAAGGAGGCAGATGTAATTACCAGCGAGATTGCAAGACTATGATTGTGATCTTTTTGCTTATATTTCAGTTGCTGCACAGGAAGTTGACACTTATTTTGAGCCAAAGAATTATTTTGAGGCTATTAGTGCAAATGTTGGGAATTAGATTGGTGTTATGCAAGAAGAAATTGGAAATCTTCATAAAAATGAGATCTAGGACTTGGCGAAGCTTCCTAAAGATAAGCATGTTATTAGTTGCAAGTGGATCTACAAGCTCAAAAAAGGCATCCCGATGTTGAAAGCAAGAGATATAAGGCTCAATTTGTTGTACGTTGTTTTGATCAACGTGAAGGAGTTTATTTCAATGAGGTATTCTCTCCCGTTGTTCGTCGTACCTCTATTTACGTACTATTATCTCTTTTTGCTCTTCATGACCTGGAGCTTCAGCAAATAGATGTGAAAATTGCATTCCTGCATGGTAATCTTAAAGAAATTTACATCCATCAACCCTAGGGTTTTGTGGTTCAAGGAAAGGAGGACCATGTTTGCCTTTTAAAGAGATCTTTGTATGGTTTCAAACAATCTCCAAGATAGCGGTATAAGAGGTTTGACTCTTTTATGATTGGGTGAGGTTATTCTCGAAGTAGTTATAATATTATGTGTACTTTCAAAAGTTTCCTGACGGTTCCTTCATCTATTTTTTGCTTTATGTTGATTGCGGTGCCTAGTAAGGCTCTTATTGATAGGTTGAAGGCCCAGCTTAGTAGTGAATTTGATATGAAAGACTTAGGTGCTGCTAAGAAGATTCTTGGGATGGAGATTATTCATGATCGTCAAGTAAGAAAACTTATAAAAGAAATATATATAGAAGATGCTTGACAACTTCAATTTAGCTTATTGTAAGCCTGTTACTACTCCATTAGCTGCACACTTTAAATTAGCTGCTGAATAATGCCCATCTATTAGTGAAGCTAAGGAACGTATGTCTCACATTCCATACTCCAATGTCGTTGGTAGCTTAATGCATATTATGGCATGTACCAGACCAGATTTGGCCTATGTTGTTAGTGTTGTATCTAGGTACATGCATAATCCTAGTAAGGAGCATTGGGAAGGTATGAAGTGGATCCTTCGTTACTTAAAGATTTCTAGTGAGCTCGGTTTGGTCTTCGACAAATTCGTTCCGATCTCAGTGGTTTAGTTAGCTATATTGATCCCGACTATGGTGGGGATTATGTTTGAAGTAGGTCACTTTTGTTCTATGTTTTTACTCTTTGTGGTTCCACTATTAGTTAGTATTCTTCTCTACAGTTCATTGTAGCATTATCGACCACTAAAGTGGAGTATATTGGTACTACTAAAGGAGTGAAAGAAGCTATTTGGCTCCAAGGTTTATTGAAAAAGCTTGGTCTACAACCAAATGTCCTTATTTTCTTCTGTAATAGTCAAAGTGCCGTGCACATCACCAGAAATAGTAAGTACTACTTTAAGACTAAGCATATTGATGTTTGATGCCACTTCAATTGGAATACTATTGAAGTAGGTGAAGTTATTGTTGAGAAGGTTCACACCATTGAGAACCCTACTGACATGTTGACGAAGCCATTAGTTATAGCTAAGTTCAAGCATTGTCTGGACTTGGATGGTATTCTTGATACTTGAGCACCTTTTAGGGCTTACGGAGAAGAGAGCTCCTACTTTCAATTTTGTGTCAAGGTAAAGATTTGTTAGGATAATGACCCAAACCTTCAAGATTCCTACTCTGTGTAGATTCTTACAATGTGTCGGTCTTCTTTCCTTGTTTCATGCTATTTCCAAATTTCTACTCTATATAGGTTTCATACCCTAGGATTATACTACTATATAAACATCCTTTGGGGATCCTTTGTGAAATCGTATTAGTGTACTCTTCATAGTCCTAAGGTTTGTGAGAGAGAGTGAGAGAAAACACTTCTAATTTTTCTTTTTTTGACATAGTGCATATTTTCGAACTCTCTTCACCCTGTTGGTTTTTCCTTTAACACTCGGGTTTCTCACATAAAAATTCTTTATGTCCTATTATTTTTCTTTATTTACTTGATTGATTCCATTGCTTCCACAACTACTAGCACAATAAGGACCATGTATTAGACCCTAAAACCAACACCCACTTTTACAAAAAACTTTTGTATGAGACTCATGTTATTGAGATATCTAAACTTGGTTATCGCTCAAACCATTAGACACTAGCTGAATACCAAAATATGTGCATTAATTGCTTGGCCTCTCGACCAACTGGCAACAATGACTCCACTGTATTGATAAAGAGGATAGCTTTTATTTCTTTCGTCAGCAACAACACTAATACTTTTGAGAATGGTGATAAGATTATCAGGTGTTCTAGTTGCAATGAAAGCTTGATCAACGATCTCTACCCTCTTTACCTTTTGTTAAAGCCTTGTTAGGGTGATTTCAAGTATGAATAAAAAAGAAGATTTGTTTTAGAAACCATAGAAAATGAGAGCAATTACAAAGAACTTACAAAATGTTTTAGTTTGGCACATTACACTATTAATAGTAATGAGGTCAAAAGATATTTATGAAGATGAGCTTAATCATAACGATGATATTATTGCAAAAGAGCATTAAATTATCTCTAATGTTGGCAGTTTTAGGGTAAATATTGTTGTAGATGAAGACTATTCAAGGTTCGAATCAAATTTCCAATATGACGAAGAGGGAAAAAATGAAGATCAGGAAGCTGGTAGCAGTGCTAATAGGAGAGAGAAAGAATCTAGTGTCATGGACTTTATATGTGGATCTTTTCATATAGGTATGACACAATATTCTTCCAAAGAAGAAATTTATATAGAAATTATATACTTGAATTTTGGAAAACACCTTGGTTGTGTATCTATTCATTTAATCCCTATCGAATTGATTGATTCTTCTACTACTGCAAAGGATGGACTATGCAACTTAAAAAATGAGCATCTACTTGTCCAAGATCTTAATGAAACTATTGATTCTCCCTTGGATATCGACAATCATGTTGAAGAAATGGAAGAAGGGACCAAAGAAGTGAGAAAAGCCTGTGGAGAGGTTGGAGAAGTTAATAAAGAAGTGAGAAAAGCCTGTGGAGAGGTTGGAGAAGTTAATAAAGATGAGGACTATGGAAAAAGATCTTCAATTATAAATTTTAGAAAAATCAAGGGCGATGCCAAGGTTAGTGTTAGATCTTTAAGTCTAAATTGCATAATCATATGAGTGTTAGTGAACCTTGCGAGTAAGCTAGGAAAATGGGCACTATCCATGAGTTGGCATGCATTGGTACACATTGACAGAAATCTTCGACGAGATACAAGATTTAGATGTGAGATCAAAAGATAACTTGAGATAGACCTTGGGTTGAATGTTAGCTGGATCACATATATAAGGAAGATATGTGAGAGCTCTTAGGACTTAATGTGTGCTCAAATAGATGGACTATGATGGATGGACTTGATATGAGTAAGCATTAGACTTGACCGGTATGCTATGAAAGGCTTTTGTCTTAGATGACTCTTCATCAATAGATAGAGATCAAAGATAGATCTTGGATGATGTCCCAATAAGATCACAATAGATATACATTAATTCTAAAAGTTAAAGACTATTAGATGACTCATCATCAATGGATAGAGATCAAAGGTGGATCTTGGATGATGTCCCAATAAGTTCATAGTAAATATACACTAGTTGTAAAAAATAAACCTTATGGAGCATTGTTTGAAAATAATGGAGTTCTTCATAGATCTAGATGCATCTTTTCTAATTAAATGTAATATCTTATATTAAATGTAATATCTTATCTTATTAGTTGGGATATAGCTAAATCCTATCAGATAAAGTCCTATTTAGATAGGAGTGTCATCCAATTAGTGTGATGTAATACTATGAGGATAGAAATGATTCAGTTAGTTTAGTTTAATTAAGATTCTGAATTGTAAAGTCAGATTCAATTAGTTTAGTTTAATTAAGATTCTGAATTGTAAAGTCAGAGATGCTTATAAATAACTTAGTTGTATCTTTCTCTTAGGAATAGATATAAGGGGAGGGGAATACATTGTAACAATTATCATACAAGCTACATCTCCAAGAAATGGTAAAAGTCTATAAATTGGTGGCAACAATTTTGAAGTGAAAGAAGAACAATGCCCCATAGGTACCAAGCAAATATAAAGAAATTCAAAGAAATTTTGTTTCAAGATTAGAAATTTTTGTCTTCTAAAGACAAATCAGTAATTGGTTAATCATATAATCGTGCAATTGAGTAGGATGAAATGGGTGAATTACGATTGTCCATTGATTAAGGCAAATCGATGCTCTTTGAGGAACTTTCTGATCATCCAACTTGTCCATTCGAGGTTTAAACATCAAGTCCTCCACAGTTGCTAGAAGATCATTCTCGTAGAGACAATCCAGAAGTTCCAAATAGCTAGGCAGAATATGTTCATCAAAATGAAAATGGCAAGCTATATTGTATATTACAACAGCTCTACTAGTTCATTTATAAGAATATTCATGTTTGACAAATGACAATGTGTAACTCAAAATACTGTTTTATATTTTATTCACTAGGCCCTGGCTCCAAAGAGAAAACATCCTAAAAGGGACTTTAGTTTCATCTAAAAGGGATTAAGAAAACATCCTAAGAAAGAGAAAACATCCTCATAATTTTTTTAACCATCATCACTCGTATCGAGAAGGATGTCATCATGAGTGCGGTAGAGAGGATGGTCTTCGGTGGCAAAAGGAGGATTGTTTTAACTGTAGAGGAGGGGAGAAGGATATGTTAGGATTTTTATTTTAAATTTTTTAAAATTATTTTATTAAAATCTAACGTGAATTTCATATGACAAATGACATCCTACATATACCATATCATAGCTAATATGTGTCTTATTAGTATCTTCAACGAAAAGACTAACGTCAAATTATTTTTGCAAAAAATTAAAATTTAAGTATTTTATTGTCATATTTTAATTTCCGAGTTACACTTATTACACTTATAAAATTGTGTAAATTTTATAATATTTTAAGTAATTAGCCATTTTTATAGGAAACTGAAACAGATTTAATACAAATATTATGCAGTTTGTTTCATGATGGCAACAATAATTAATATGCATTTTTTCGCTTTAATTGACAGACAACTGCTTATTTAGTGCACAGAGTTCTTTCTAACACTTCTCTAGCATTTTCGAATGTGGTCGGTCCGCTAGAGGAAATTAGCTTTTACGGCCACCCCATCGAATATCTTGCTCCGAGTGTATACGGCAATCCTCAGGTAATTAACTTTTTCATATCATTAACATTCCTTATTTGTACAATCATGTATCTTCAGCAGTTATACTGTTTTTATTTTCATTCTCCGCCTACCAACTTGTTTAATTAGCAGGCGCTCACTATCCATTTTCAAAGCTATTGTAAAAAGATGATCATTGTTCTGGCAGTTGATCCAGAAGTCATTCCCGACGCTCACATACTGTTGGATGATCTCCAAGATTCTCTTGGAATAATTAGGAATGCCATCCTAAACAGTAAACTAGATACGATGGCCTAGCTCCTTCTATTTTCCTTTTCTTTTTCCTCTCATTTTTTGGATGAAAAATGGGTTTGAATCACCCAAAGCAGTTACTATGAGAGCAACTATTATAATAATTAGTACTAATTGCGTGGTGGGCTGATAGTTATCTTGCTTTTGCCCTGAAAATTTCTTATATTGATTGAAAGCATGGGTTTAAATAGCGAAACTATTATCGTTATTTTATTTTGCGGCTGTAATAATGGTAGCAGATCCTATCCTTATACTATGATCTTACAATTTCATAATCTGTTACAGCTATTGTAGTTGCGACATCGTGCTGCTGTGATCTATTACGATTAAAATAGTTAACAATGCAAAAGACGACGAAGATGGAAAATTGGGGTGGAGTCCAATTTCGCGCTAATAATTAGAAAAAAATTTTCTTTGATTTTTTGAAAGTTAAGTTATCTAAAATTTTATAAACTAATTAATATATAAATTATAATAAAGTATGAACCTTTACCTTATTTAAAAGCTTGTTCTTCTTTTCGTTCTTTTCTTTGAACTATTTATCAAATCAGCTTATCTCAACCATCATAGTCATATAAGTTTCCGGCTTTTATCAATTTCAACAAAACATGTTGAGAGAACTCTGCAACTATTATAGAGAGGGCTAGGCAAGGAGTGCTAATAGGGATGTCAAATTTAGCTCGACCTGCCCAACCTGGCCTGATTTTGGTCAGGTTGACCAGGCCACGGGCTAAGGTGGGGCCGACTTGTAGCCCGATCGTTACTTTAAAAATGACGTCGTTTTGTCAAAAAGGTCATTTTTAACATTTTTCTATAAAACAATATATGGCAGGTCAGGTTGGTTGAGCCTGCCTGTGGCTAGTCGGGCCAAGGGTCAGTCAGCCCGTGGTCAAGCCTGGCCACAGGCCAACCTTTCCTGGCCCGTCGGGCTACGAGCCACCCTAGCCCTCGGTAAATGCTAACTCCCTTGTAGTCTAAGGGTGTGCTTAATTCACTTGGAGGAATGGTAATAAGAATTATAATGAATATAGTGAAGAATGGAAATAAATATAGCTTCCATTCCTCGTTATATTGAGGGATATAGAGTCTTGTCACAAAAGGAGATATAAAAATACTGTTCATCTATTCATAAAAACACTGTTCATCTATTCTAATATATTATCAACCATCTTTTTCATTCCTTACTCATTCTTTTCTTCCCATACAAACTAACCAAGCATCCCATAAGTCTATTTATAATACGTTTTGAATATTTTAAAAATTTAAGTGAAATAAAAATTTAATCTTAATTAAACTTTGATTAAAATTATAATTAATTCTAATTAAATACTAATTATTTCTAAATAGGAGCTAATATCTTATATTGTTATTAAATACTTATATTTAATCATAAATTTTTCAAACTTTATGATCTAAGTCCAACTTGATCAAAACATCTTTTCTCTTCTCAACCCGTTCATTGTGTGTGACCCATTAAGTTCTCAAATATGTTAGCGATGAATATAAATTATAACTCTAAGTCATATTTAAGATTAAATATATGACTTTTGATTTTTATATTTTGGATCTTTCAAATCTAATTATTTGAGTTTCTTGAACAAAATAAAATTTGGATTATTTCAGTGACTAACCAATCCCTATGGGACGATGCCTATCTATACTGCGATTTCTGATCTGTATACTTACAGGATAAGAGGTTTTAATTTAAAATTTAGAAAATTACCTATCAAATTCATTATTCATTTTGATAATAAGAGTTTAAAGTTCTTGAAATCCCAAGGTAAGCTAAATAAAAGGCATGCCAAGTGGCCGGTGTTTACGTATACCATCAAGTATAAACTTGGAAAGGAGAACGTTGTAGCTGATGCATTATTTAGAAGATACGCATTACTAACTTCTTTGCAAACTACACGACACATTAACAATATATCACATTTTTACACAAATGTATAAGTATTCCTTTATGCACATGTACTTATATAAAATATGCACAATGCATGTTAAATGACATTTTCAGGTATCTGATTGTAATTCACATCATCTAATCGATCAGATATCATAGCCCTCATTAATATCATTTTTACTTATATTTTGGATCAAAATAAAACAATGTGAAATCAATTTCATAACCTAATTGACCACTTCAGATTTTCTTCCCATATGATTTCGGGTTAACTTGCATAATTAATATCATCGGGAAAGTGAAGGAATTTGGTAACACTTCCTTCTAACAAATTATTCTCCTATGTCTTAAGTCTCTATTGATACCAAGATCATTCAATTTGGTTCATTATTCAATGAGTTAAGCACAAAATACCACAAATTGTGCACATTTGAAATTTCGGCTAATACATGGTCATGCATTCAAGTTGTACACCTCATATCACTCAATTCTAGTGTCCAAAAAATTACAATGTTTATACCAATTTAAAGCTAAGAGAATTAGTTACAACTTTGATGAAGACAATTCATTCTAATTCGGCCCATATCAATACAGTTTATTAAATACCAACAGAACCTAATTTCTGTCCCTCGTAGTGCTACTGCCTAAGCCAAGACATACTTTCAAGCTCAATTTCAAGACCCTTAAGGATAGAATTCAAATTCCATTTCTTCTTAACATTTGTAGCCAACTGTCTTTAATTCAATTTAAATTAAGAATCATTTCAACTATAAATCTATAGATCAAAATATAGCCAAAATATCGAAGTATGTTGAATAAAAACATACCAGTTATCAAATTCTAGCACACCTCAACATTTTCATCCTAACATCCCCTTTCGGGATAATTTTGCATGATCATTATGACCAGGAAAATGTTGTATTTCAGTAACACTTTCTTCTAGACAATTGTTCCACTGTGTTTCTGGTTTCTAATAACACCAAAATTGTGTAATTTGATTCAGTATGCTGAAAGTTATACCTAAAACAATCAGACTATTTGTTTGAAACTGTAACAGAACTCATAACTCTAATTCCAGCCAGATTTTGCAATGCTTAGATATAGAATTAACATTCAACTTCTTCAGGAAAGTTGTAGACATATATTTTTAGTTTAATATAAATCAAGAATCAACTCATTTAAAAATACACAGATCAAGATATAATTAGAAAACCGAGACATGTTCAGTGAAAGTTTTCCAGATCATAGTATTGCAGCACATTTCCACATTAACATCTTATATAATCTTTCCTAATTCAATCTTCATAAATTCTCTTTCATAACATGCTATAAACACTAATCATTCACTTACTTGTTTAGTTCAAATACAAGCTCAAAGGTCACTCTAAATCAGTACTCCAAACGTGTAGAATCATCACACATTCAAGGTGGAAACTTGAAAGATTTCAGCTAGGACAAGGCAACTATATTCTGATTCTCTACTT
>JAOTAY010000007.1:9540025-9554380 GCA_025629805.1 Erythroxylum baracoense | reverse complement strand
CTGCGCACTTAACACACTTGTCAAAGACATTCTTTTGTTTCTAACATTATTGTTATTTGATTGTCATCAAAATTAGTCATCGTAAAGTCCTCTTGACTTAACATTACATATTTTCGGCTGTATTTATTATGCCTTACATACAACTGGAAAACATAAATTGCAGGAAAAGTCTCAGAAGCATATCTTCATTAGTTATTACTTATCTTTATTAGTTATTGTAATCAATCAAAGACTTGTAGGCCGTATGATCCTTTAACCAAAAAGATTTCAATAAGTAGGAATGTAATATTTGATGAGCACAATAGCTGGAAATGGGAGGAATGACAAAGCAAACAAGTCCTCAATTTGAGTTGGAAGATGAAGATGGGAAGACAAAAGATGTTGCAGTCTCTACACCTGCTAGTTCTCAAAACTCAACACCAACAAGAACAAATTCATCATTAAGCCCGACCTTTTCATTCAAAGGGTCTCCTCCTAATTAATCAACTTCAATAAAGTCAGCTTAACTTCGCAAAAGTGAGCGTGGTAGAATTCCTCGATGTTGATTCAAAATTAAAGGAGAGGAGGCATCACCACTAGTTCTATTTTTTAGAGGTCCAATCACAGTGGAAGAAGCAATGGAAAAGAAGGAAAGGTGAGGTGCTATGGAAGAAGAACTAATGGCTATTGAAAGAAATCAGACATCGGAAGTTGTTAAGTTACCGAAAGGAAAACAAGCCATTGGTTTGAAGTGGATATACAAGACTAAATACATGGTTGATGGTAGCGTGCAAAAACATAAAGCAAGACTGCTTATAAAAGAATACACATAATAACAAGGAGTGGACTTTGATGAGACATTTGTACCTGTTGCTCTGTTTGAAACCGTTTGAATGATTTTAAAACATGCAACTAAAAAACAATGGATGGCTTATTAGTTTGATATGAAATTAGCATTTCTAAACAGAGATCTACAAGAAGAAGTCTATGTAAGTTAGCCTCCTATTTTTGAAAGTCTTGAAGAATTGAATAAAATGCTAATATTGAAGAAAGTGCTTTACAGTTTGAAGCAGGCTCCTCGGGCTTGGTATAGCAAAATAGATTATTTCTTTCGAGGAGGTGGATTTGAGAGAAGTATGTACATTATACTTGATGAAGTAAGGTATAGATGATTATGTTAGTGAGCCTCTACATAAATGACATGGTTTATATTGGTTCATCCTTGAAGCTTATTTCAAAATTTAAATATTCTATGAAAGGCATGTTTGACATGACCAACCTTGGTGGATTACACTATTTTCTAGGTTTGGAGGTCATCAAAATATAGGCCGAATTTTTTATATCGCAGCGGAAGTATGTCGAAGATATATTGAAAAAATTCAATATGTTAGGGAGAAAAGTTACAATGACCCCATGAATATCAACGAGAAGCTGAGTTATAAAGATGGTACTGGGATGGCTGAAGCATGCTTATACATAAGCTCGATTAGACGACTTCTCTATATGACTCATTATTGGCCCGACATAAGTTTTTTAGTTAGTTTGTTGTCTAGGTGCATGTATAAACTAACCAAACACCATCTCGATGCAGTCAAAAGGATATTATGCTACTTAGCAGGGACTAAGGATTATGGCATGTGGTTTTATGCAATAGAAGATTTTACTCTTATAAGCTATAGTGATAACGACTAGGCTAGCTCTTTAGAATACAAGAAAAGCACTTTTGGGAACTGTTTCATTCTTGGTTCAACAGAAATTTCTTGGAACTTAAAGAAACAAAAAAAGATGACATTATCCAACATAGTGGCTGAGTATGTGGTTGCAACAAGCTCAGCATATTAGGTAGTTTGGTTATCCAGGTTGTTGCAAGATCTTAGTTAAGAGCAGAATTACACAAACAAAATCTTTTGTGGCAACAAATTCGCTGTGTTAATTGCAAAAAATCCAATATTCCACAATAGGACAAAGCATATTGAAATTAATCATCACTTTATTAGAGAATTGTTGAGCAAAAAAGAATTTAAATTGGAAAGTTGCAGCACTGAGGAGCAAATTACTAATATTTTGACTAAAAGTTTGCCTCAGTTGAGGCATGAAAAACTTTGTCTAAAATTAGGAGCCAGTAAGTTCGAATGAATGGGGGAGTTTGTTAATAGTTCAATTCATTTAAACTTATTTTGTCACAAATAAATCTTTTTAGATTTTCTAGCTATTATAGTTCCTAGCTTTATGCTAATGAACTTTAATAATGATACATAACCATTTGTTTACTATAAGTGAATCAGAGTTGCAATGATTATGTATTGCAATCTAGATTCTGGAAACGAATCCATATATGAATAATCTAGTAAGCCTATCTAAATCATTCATATATAAATCTAAAGCATTAGGCATATAATATAGTCACTCCCTACAGAAGAACAACATGACCAGCTTAATCAATGCCCAAACATGTTCGTTAGCCTCCCTATCCCCTTTAAATTAAAAATATGTTCGTTAGCCTCAATATCCCCTTTAAATTGGAAAGATGAAGTTTAACACTTCATAACTCTCCAAAGGGAAGGGAATCTGTCTTCTTTTCTATCTCAAATCCCAACTATGCCTCATTTGGCCTCGTAATTGCCCTTGTATACTTAAAATTAGGGTTACTTGGCAATACATAGTTAGCTACATAGATGTGTAAGTGACTGGGTATGTCAATCTTGCCCAAAATTGTGAACATAGATATTTATAGTAAGCTTCACAACGAAGATACCATATATGTCTGCACACCACAGTGTAGGTTATAGGAATGCAAACTTCATCTTTACACTCCTATATGTTTCCAATGACTCATATAGTCTTATACACGATTGTGTATGTCATATACATGCTTGTTTGCACCTTTATATGAGCATGTAAGTTACAATTACCCCATTTCTTAGATTCCTTGTCACGTTTTCACCCTAACTCATCTCCTTTTTGCTTCCACTAAGGAAAATAAGATCGAACATCAATAGAATAGGACCAAGGATATGTTTTTAGCTCATTTTGGTTCTTATTCCTCCAACTTATAACATAAAGAAAAATATGAACCAAAATAAGTTTTTAAAGCATAATATAACATTAATCACTAGGCATTATGGATTAAATATATATTAAATTAAGCACTTATGACTCCTAAAAAATATATTGGCAAGAGGTGAGCTGCCTACTCAGTAAAGCCAATATGACTATACCCGTAAAATCATGTAAATCAATATATATTTAAATTATTCAAATAATAAAATATACATATAGTACTAAAATACACAAGCAATACTTAGCCTATCTTAAAACATCCATAATTTTATTATTATAATTAGCCTACCTTAAAACATCCATAATTTTATTATTAATAATGATTAATAATAATATTTTTATTATTACCATTTAAGTTTTACCTCTTTGATAACTTAATTAACTAGGCCCTATTTAACCTAATAGGCTCACATTCAATGGTATGTTGGCTCATATCTACTTAGAAACATAATTAGATGTGTAAATATCAACACAAAGTATCTCAATCCCTTAATCTAATTTGATACCTTGTACTACCCTAGTACCTAGCTATTGACATAGGATATCCCTAACACTCAAGATATCCTGGTGCCATTATAGTACTTGGCCATCGACACATGACATTCCCAGGACCCAAGATGCCCCAATACCTGTTACACAAACAAGTAATTACCCACAACTCTCTCATATCTCAACAACCGATCAATCTATAACCATCGAATATAGCCTATCCTAGGTAAGCCACAAATTCATAGCTTCCATAGTCTATTCTGAAACTATTTGAAACTGTTACAAACAAGTCTTTATTTAATTTCATAAATGTGATTTATGTTACCCTATTATTCTTAATTATATACATGCAAAAGTGAAAATTTTAATTTTCATATTTTTCTCTCAAATTACTAGGCAATACGCATCATAGCACATAATAAATGTAAATACTTAACATTTTTTACCATGACATAATTTATTTAATAAATAGATCTCTTAAAAAATTTATAAATTTCATAAATCTACATATTCAACTATTAAACATTAATTTAGTTAAGTATGAATTCAAAACATGATTCACCATAAAATAATTTATTAATAACAAAATTAACAATTTTATGAACAGTACACTATTATAAACGTATAGTTTAAGATTATTCTTTCCTGATTTTTTGACTCAACTACTTGATTGGTCCAATCTACTCCCTAATTTGTCCTCTAGACCTAGGGATTTACAAAATCCTATTAGACATTATTTAAGAAAATTTTACACTTAATAATAAAAAATTAACCCTTTCTTATTGTTTTATTCTTAATTATTTAAACATCCCAACTTTATCTTACCAATATAATTACTAAGATACCCTTAACTAATAAAATTCCTATCTTGTTATTACTAAAATAACCTTTTAGAGCTTAAATTCTATTTTTTACCCTTAAATATTCACATTTGCTATTTTCTCCTTAATAGATCTTAAATTTTCCTAAAGTTGTCCACTTTTTCACCCTCTCCTCTTCTCCTAACTCCTCTTTTTCTATTTTTTCTAACCACCTTTTCACCATTTTTTTCAAATAATAAAAATTGTTATCACAAAAGATCACAATATAATTCCAACTAGAAGCTACTTTAAGATGACTGAAAATAATAATAAAAAAGGATAGAATTTAGTTGGAAATGTTACCTATATGAAGTTCTATGCCTTTCCAATAGAATTTTGGGTTGTTAATCTTCACAATTTCCTCTCCATTCTACTATAAAATAAAAAAGGAAATACATAAGAAAAGCTTCACATGCAAGAAAAAGATAGCATTTCTGTACACTTACCTGCTAGAAATATGAAGAAGAAGGAGAAGGAAGCATTTTTGTTGATTTTGGAGAAGGGAGCATTTTTTTTATTTTATTACAACCTTCTACTATCTTATGTGTATATACACTCATATGTTTTTTTATGGGTTGGGTTGGGTTTTTTTATTTATAAATAGGGATCTAAAAATAACCTAAAAAGTTATCTAGAAAATAGTAGTATTTATGTACAACAAGTCTCTTAAGTATTTGATCAATAAATGGAAGGGGAAAGTGGTTACCCACGCTACAATATTCAATTTCCTATAATAAATATAAACTCATCATTGATTTCACACGATTATGAACCAACTCATCATCTTGATTCGTTACCACTATGATTCTAGTTTTTTTTTTGAACCATATGTATTAGACTAGCCCACTTATTGTCTGAAATAGGATAAATCACTCTAATATGGAAAGTGGTCACTACACGCTACAATATTCAATTTCCTATAATAAATATAAACTCGTCATCGATTTCACGCGATTACGAACCAACTCATCATCTTGATTTGTTACCACTATGATTCTAGTTTTTTTAAAACCATATGTATTGGACTAGCCACTTACTATCTGAAATAGGATAAATCACTCTAATACCAACAAGATTTAAGACTTGCTTTTTCACAGCCTCCATCATCGAAGGATCTAACCTACCTTGCACTTGTCTAGTTGACTTAGCACACTCCTCAAACAAAATATGATTGATGCACATAGAAGGACTTATTCCTTGAATATCTAAAATTGTCCACTCAGTGTCCTTCTTATGCTGCCTTAACACACAAACCAATTTATTTCCATAATCCAAAGTTAGCACTGCTGAAATAGTTACAGATAACGTCTAATTGTCTTCCAAATATGCTTATTTCAAGTAAGAGGGTAGTGGTTTCAATGCCATATTAGGTACCTACACATAATAAGGTGATATCCTCTGGTAAGACTCACGTAATTATATGGAAGCAAGTTCATACTTTATAAGAGTTGGTTCCAAGGAACTCAACGTAGCTACCATCTCAATTATCTCCTTTCTTAAGTTATCATTGTTAGTGGTTTCCCACTCCAATTGCTTGGTCAAAACTGATTCTAATTAGTTCTCACAATTTATCTTAAAAACTTCTTACCTTATTGGATCAATCACATTAATAGAAAAATGGAATGATCATCTTGAGGATGTTCTATGTAATCAAAAATATTAAAATGAATTACTTCACCATCAAATACCATTATGAGGGTACCTTTAAGGGCATTTGTCTTAGTTTAGATAGTGTTAAAGAATGGCTCCTTATTAAAATAGTTGTGGGGTTAGGGGAAATGTCATCATCCATATCTACCATATAGAAATATGCAAGAAACACTTATTTATTCACCTACTCTAGAACATCTTCAACCATTTCATTTAGGTAAACAATATTATGATTAACCAATTGTATTAACACTAGTTTCTTTCGACGAACTTTAAAGAAGCATAAATAGGATGAGGTATAACAATAATCAATGCCTCTAAATATAGCTAGGCTCTCTTAATTATATTGCCACCAATATTACAGGGAATAGTAAACATACCTAGATCCCTACACTTCGGAGATAATTTCCTTTTAAATATGAAATAAACATTCTTGATCAGGACCTTCTCATTACCTCTTAGCTTTTTCTTGTTAGTACACAATTTCTTAAGAAAATTTTCATACCTTGGTAATTTCTTTATTGAATCTGATAAAGGTATATTTATTTCCACCTTTTGCAAAGTCTCTAATATCTCCTTGATATGTGCTTAATTATTGATAAATTTATTCCATGACATTTAGTGATTAATGCTTTATAATGCTTAAGATACTCAGTTTACTTCACGTTTAATTTTAGGTACAATTTGGAAGCATAATAGCTAAAGTGAGCCAACAGCATACTCATTGAGCCATTTTTTTGAGATTCATACTCTATTGTCTCCATGAAGCAAGAAGGAGAAGGATTAGAATGAAGATGAAACAAGAAAATGCTAAAAGAATGAAGAATGACAGAAATCATGGCTATAAGATGTGTCTTTGTCATGGTTGTGAGACCTAAGTCACATCTATGAATATTGTGCATCATTTTCCACTTGTCCCATTTTTAACCTAGTTTTTTTACTATAAAAACATTAAGTTGTGACGGCGGACATATTCCTGGAAATAAAAGGGATTTTCTTCGTTCTCTCTTCAGTTTTTAACATCTCAGAGGTTATTTATAGGTCTTTCTTGGATATTGATAGAGAAGATAAAGGGCTAACCTTCTCGATGCTAACTTGGAGGTGACATTGAGGCCGATAAGCTCATTTGAGCATATCGTCGTTGTGTGTCATTTTCTTTCCCTCTTTTTAAATTGCTTAACTTATCTTGTGTTTACTGATTAGGGATTGTGTAAAAGTGATCTTAATGCTCTATTAGATTTTTTTAATGAAAACCCATTGCTAGAACTTGAATACAATACATAATTGTCGTGTTTGAAGTCATATATGGTAACTAACAGTATTGAATCATTAAGGATAATGTAAACTATATTAAATAATCCAACATAGTGTGATTATTGCATAGATTAGTCTTTTTTTCTCATTCATAATGCGGTTGTCTGATTAAAATTACAGAGCTTGTTCTAGGTTATTTGATAATTAGGGTTAATTAAAAAGCTTGTTTTAATTAATTATAACCTAAGAAAAAACCAGCATTAATAGAGCTTGCTGTTAATTCACAACCAATAGTTAGGAAAGGGATGTGAGGACGATAATGCAATGATGTATGTTAAAATGTTCTTAGGATGAGATTAAACCAAATAACCTAGTTTACTCATATTTATCTCTCTTGTCAATTTTAATTATTTTTGATAAATTGTTTGTGTTAGTTTAATTTTATTTTGTTATCTCAATTACATCAACCCAACAGCCTTGTTTTATTTCTTTTACATCATTTATTTTCATTGTGAGAATTAACGGAACATTCCATGTGGATACGATCCTAATTCACCACAGCTACAAAATTTCTAGTGTGTAGAGTTAGGAAAATTTTACAGTGCACTTAACACACACTGTCACTCCTTATCCTTTTCCTCTTTATTTAAATTTACTAAACTCCTAGGAAAAGGTAGGGGTTAGTCTTAACCACATTAGAGGATTTAGAATTTACCTTTGAACTAGATAAGGGATCTATTTCTTCTCCTTACTCCTTCTTAATTTCCTCTTCATTAGCTATCCTTATGTAGAGTCCTTTTAGGATCCTCAAACTCCCTAAACTACTTAAGGTCACTACATTGACATTCTTTGAATTTACCTCAGGTTGAGATGGTAATTTTCGACCACTTTAAGATTCAAGCTAGTTGATAACAACTATCCATTAACTCAATGAGTTCTCTATTGGTTGTGAGATTCAAGCCTTATCTCTTAAAATTGAGATCTTGTTTCCTACTGAGACTGTTTCAAATCTTGCTAAAATTGCAAAATGTTAATATGAAGAGACTTAACCATATCCTCTAATGACATACCTGAGTAAGAGGAGGAATTTTATAGTCTAGGTTGAAACTTTTGTATATTCTATGACCTCTTTGGGAAGCAATTTTACTACTTATTTCCTTCATAACTCAGGTTTGGGTGATCTCTAACCTAGGTTATAAGTTTGGGAATATAGATTGTATTGTTGGGGAAATTTTCCTCTCACAGCATTGGCATAGTTCATACTTCCCTCTTGTACAACTGGGCACCCATCTGTCAAATGGTTTGCATTGGCATATGTCCTATAAGCTTTCACTTGTGCCTACCTTATTGCAATTTGTCTAACAAAGGGTGTTAGTTAATCTAAATAATGTTTTATGGATGAATTGTTTACCTCATTTACCCTATGAACATCATTTTAAATGCTAACTTGTTGAGTGTTTACTACAATATACCTGATTAATGTCCCTATGTCCTTAGGATTCTTTTCACCCAATGCTCTACCACTAACTGCATCTATTGAACTCCTATCAATCCATAATAATCCTCTATAGAAATATTGAATACGAAGTTGCTTCACAATATTGTGTTAGGGGAAACTGGCACACAACTTCTTAAAGCGCTCCTAGTACTTGTAAAGGGATTTCTGCTGCTTTAACCTATAAATATCTTTCCTTATGCTTGTTATCTTTGATGATGGAAAATACTTCTCTAAAAACAACTTTTTGATTTCAGTTTATGTGCTAACACTCCCTACAGGCAAATTAAAAGGTTAATCTTTTGCTGCATCTTTTAGTGAGATTAGAAAAGCTCTTAGCATAATTTTCTCTTTTGTCACCCCTGGAGGTTTTATACTAAGAAAAACCACATCGAGCTCCGTAAGATGCTTATAAGAATCCTCAGCATCAAGACCATAAAAGTTAGAAAAAGATGTATCATATTAGAATTAAGCTCAAAATTAATATGTTTAGTAAAATTTGGGAAAGTAATGTATAGAGGTCTTTGGGTTAAGTTTATGGTTCCTAACTCCCTTAGGGTTCTCGAATTATCCATAACTTCTTCCTCCAAATTAATCCCTTGCTCTATTTTTAGATTTTTTCTATTCTCCCTACGTAATTTTTGCAGTTTCCTTTTGATCTTAAGATCAAAATGCAAAGTCTTAATAAGGGATCTAGTTGCTGTTATATACAAACCATAAAAGTATCAAGAAATAATTATAAACAAATTATAAACAAATATATACAAAATACCAATTAATATTAAATAAAAAAACTAAATCAACTCCACTCCTCAACAACAATGCCAAAATATCTTGATGCGTGTCGAATACACCAAAAAATTATACTTAACTCTGTATAAGTAAATTTATAGTAGCAGTGAGAAAGGATCGTATCCGCAAATAGTATATGATTAGCTTTTCTAATGAAATAATCAATGTATAGGATTTGGGGTGTTGGTTGAATTAAATTAATAAAATTAAATTAAACTATGTAAGACAAATCAAATTAAACAATACAAAATTGTAATAATCAGTGGGTTTTAAATCTAGTTCTCTTTTCGATCTCAACCTTCATATAAATGTGCATAATTAATCATAGTGTTGTTCTTGTACATCTCTTTGAAAATATTAACTGTAGATTAACAACAGGCTCTGTTAATCCCATCTTTCTCTTAGATTGTAACTAATTAAGATAAGCTCTTTATTTACGTCTAGCTATCAGAAAACCTAGCATAAGTTCTCCAGTTTTAGTGTGACAGTCGAGTTAAGGGTTAGGAAAATATGTTAAACTAAGCAACAACCACATAAGCTTGGATCATTTAACCTATGCTATGTTATCCCTAATGATGCACAACCATTAGTTTACCACACATAAATCATTTTTTCAACAATATTACAATTTTGATTTTGTAAATGAATCCCTACATGAATAATCTAATAGGCCTATCTAAATCATTCATATATAAATCGTAACATTTAAACAAAAAGAACATTGTCAATTCTAAAAGAGAATTAAAAACATCATCGTTAAGATTGTTCAATGCCTAAACATGTTCATCATCCTCGAGCCCTTTTAACTAGAAATAAGAAGAATAGCTACTTATAGCTCTCAAAAAGGAAAAGAATTTGTCTCATTTTGTGTCTCCAATTTGTACATACTCTATTTAGCCTCTTATTTTCCCTTTTATACTATAAAATTAGGGTTGCATAATTATACAGTACACAATAAGAAGGTGACCATACATGTCAATTTTCCAACAATTATAGGGTTACATATCCATAGTTAGATACATGAATAAGATATATGATTGTATATCTTACTTAAACAACTGTTTAAGTCTCCATACAAGCTTGTAGGTCACAGGAATGGTTGAACCGTGTATTCAAGTCCATAAACATTTCTAATGAGATATATGTCCTCAAATATAATCATGTAAGTCACAGTGACTCCAATTATTTCATTATTTATTCTACTTCAACTCTAACTCATATCATTTTTTGCTCCACGAAGGAAAATAAGACTAAAGATTAATAAAATGACATCAAGGATGTGAATTTATATTGTTTTGGTCTTGTTCCTCCAACTTGTAACTAAACCAAAATATGAACGAAAATAAGTATCTTAGGTGCAACATAACATTAATCACTAAGCATTAGGGAATAAATAGATTATAAATCAAACAGTTACCAATGGAAGCCTATATGAAATGACAATATTAGGGACATTAAATATTCATTCATTCAAAGTGAGAATTGACCCTAAGGCATACTTAAAGTGGAAAAAGAATATGGAACTAGTTTTTTATTATCACCTTTATAATGGCAGAAATTAAAATTTGATGTTAATGAGTTTACTAATTATGCCATTATTTAGTAGGATCAACTTATGTTGCCATTATTTAGTAGGATCAACTTATCTTAGATAGACTAATGAACTATAAGAGGCCTATTGATAACTGAGAGTCTATAAAGGTATAAGGAGGCATTTTCTTAATCTCTACTATAAGGTAGTGTTCCAAAATTTTCAATGCCTTACTCAAGATCAAATTAAGAATGTTGAAGAATATCGTAATAAGATAGAGATTTCTATGATTCAAAATACTATAGAGGGGACCACAGATAAATTTCTAAATAGCTTAAATTGTGATATTATTTATGTGATATAATTACTACATTATATGGAGTTGGAAGATATAGTTCATATGGTTATAAAGATGGAAAGGTAAATAAATAGAAAGAGAAGCCATATATAATAAAATTAAGGTTCATGTTTATGGAAATCAATTTGGAAAAGTTTGAAAAGACTACTACTGAAATCAAGGCTGAACAACCTATAAAAAGGAGGGAAAGTGCCTAGTAAAGTTTAAGGTAAATATGAAACCCAAAATTGCACTCATGTTAAATGCTTTCATTGTTTAAGAATATAGCACATAGCTTCATATTATACTAAAAAAGGGGTAACAATCATGAGATATGATGGGTAGATTGAGACCAAAAATGAAAGTGATGAGGATTTTATGGAACCATTAAAAGATTGCGATGATGATAGTGTTGACTATTTGATGGGAGGGTAGACATTTGTAAGTAAGCATGCTTTAAATTTCTAAATCAAAGACAATGATTTTGGTAAGAAATAAGAGAAAAGTTTCCACTTAAGATGCCACATCAATAATAAGGTATGTAACATGATTATTGATTGGGGTAGTTGCACAAGTGAAGTCAGCACTATCTTGGTTGAAAAGTTTTAATTGCCTACTATGAAACATCCTAAGACATATGAGATTTTACAACTAAATGAATTTGGTGAGATGAGGTAATTAAATAAGTGTTGGTTTCATTCTTAATAAGAAGATACTGTGATGAGGTGTTATATGATGTAGAGCATATATAAGCTGGCCATGTTCAATTATGGGGACATTTAGAATTTGATGATAGGTTTATAAAATATAGGTGTACATATATGCATTCTTTTGATATGAATGATAAACTAATTACTCTTATACTATTGATACCTAAACAAGTGAATTAAGATTGGCTCAAGTTAAGAAAAGAGGGTGATGAAAATGAGAGTGAATTGAAAAATAAAGATAAGAGATAAATAGTAAAATAAAATAAAAAAGAGAAAATTACAAAAACAAAAAGAGTGAGAAAAATTAAGAGACAATAGAAATAGAGTGGTGAGAAAAGTAAAAGACAAGTGAGATTTGATGATAGACTGCAATTTTCTATAAAGAGGATTATTTTAATACTAACAATCTTAACATCTCCTAGCCTAGTGTTTTTGTTTCTTTGTTGCAAAAATTTCGAGACATATTCCTTGAAATAAGGAAGATATATCATCAAATTGATTTTATACACAATGATACAATTCTTAATTGACTAGCCTGTAAAAGTAATCCATAAGAGACTAAGGAGCTTTAAAGTTAAGGAGCTTTTGTCAAAAGGGTCTGTTAAAGCATAAGTTCATGTGTTTTTCTAATCTTAATTTTTCCTAAGAGGGAACAATCACAAAAAATGTGTGTAGACTATTGAGTTATTAATAAAATAGTAGTAAAGTATCGACATCCCTTTCTTAGATTACTGAGATGCTTGATAAGTTATATGAATTTTATATTGTATCTAAAGTTGACTTGGAAACTCGATACCATCGAAATAGGATAAAAGATGGTGATGAGTGGAAAACATCCTTTAAAACAAAGTATGGTCCATATGAGTGGTTAGTGATTATGCATTAGCATTTCATATGTGTGTAAATTTTGCATATCATATGTTGGACCCCGTTTCCGGAGCCCAACATCGGACATGGGACCGTGAAGCTTAAGCGTAGAGGAGGGCTTAGAATTTGGAAATTTAAAAGAAAACTCCTTCGAATGCAAAGGCGAGCTTCGCAGTGGCGAACATATTGAAAAATCCCTTGGAACCTTCGGGAATTTTATGCCGCGACGAACTTATTGAACTTCACCGTGGTAAGCCAGAAATTTTATTTTCACCACGGCGAACATATGTGAGTAAACCTCACTGACCTTTCGGGTGAATTATGCCGCGGAAAAAACCCCTTTGACTGAACCCTTATCCCAAAATGTCCTATCTTACTACATGCAAACGTAAAATCTTTCAACCCTAACAAGTTCTTAAAAACTTAATCTCCTTTCATAACTGAATACTTTGCGAAAACAAGAAAAATCGTAGACCAATCCAAACACATATTTCATTTATAACAAAAGATATAAGTTTTCCAAAGCTTTACTGGCATTTCAAGCCATAATACATCAGTTGAGTTCGATAACCAAAAATACAAAATGCATTTGAACTAGCAGAACTTGAAATGAGGCTAAAGCTTTGAATTCCCAAAAATCTAACTTAAAAATACAAAAGTATGCAAATTTCGAGTGATGCTATAACTCTTGACTTACCCGATCTCTTGCTCCTCACCTAAAGATGGGACGGAATTGGGAGAGGGTGAGCTTAAAGCTCGTAGGTAACAATTTTATAACCAGTAATAAGAAAAAATTTTGAAATAGTTTACATTGAATCATAAACATATATTTCTCAAATCTCAAATCTCAAATCATCAAACACTTTTTAAGCAATTCAAATCATGCATTCAATAAACTTGTCAACACATAAGAACATCAAAATGGCTTGGGTGGATCCAAAACAGAACGTACTACACATTTCCCGTAAAGTTCCTATGTTGCTGTGAATAGAACTTACTATCGCAATTCCATTTAATGGTCTTGCGTAGTCGTCAACTTATGGGAGTCCGTGAAGGAGCTCCATGCCACTAGCAGGCAGGCGGGAGAAGCCTTTTGTCAAAGTGCACTTGACTTAACTTAGGGGACCACCATAAACCCGCATTTCACAACTTGTAAACATATGGCCTCAATGGCATTTTTTCGAAACTTGATTTCATAACCATAATATCGTTTCAAAAATCAATATCCTTTCAAAAGATCATTTTCATCATTCGTTTCATAAACCAATGACACAATTCATATACAAACATGTGGCACATTATCAAAGCATTCAAATAGCCTTAACGGCACA
>JAOTAY010000007.1:9529162-9539925 GCA_025629805.1 Erythroxylum baracoense | reverse complement strand
ACAGTTTTTCTTGTTTTGTCCACCACAACCAAACACCTTACTGTCTCTCATTTTTGTTCTGTTCCGTCTCCAAATTTTCGTCTCGTTCCGTCTCTGCACCTAGGAGACAGTAACCAAACGCAGCGTTAGAGTTAATGATCGTGATAGAAGTATTAGAGCCAGCCTACGACCGTGGCCCATCGTGACAGAAATTTAAGACACAGCCAGTAATCGTGGCTTGATTGTCACAATCGTGACAGAAGGTTCAGATGTGGCCCACGATCGTGGCTTGCATTAGGTAAATATGCAGACACTCAAAAAAGTTAAGTTTCGAGAGAATTTTTGAACCTTGCAAATCACGTAAAAACCCTAGGATTGCCTAGAAAATAAGGGGTATATAAAGAAGAAGACAAAGGAGATGAGGGAGCTTTTACATCAGTCCTCATTGAAAAACCCTTGAGAGAGTTCATCGAAAGATTGAGAAAGAGATGAAGGAAGAAAGACATGGAGAAGAAGCCTATGCGAAGTACTTTCCAGAATAAGAGGTATCCCACTGTTGCTGCCTTCATCGCCCATTCCATCTTATTTCCAGTTTTATTTTCAATTTTATTGATGCATAAAATTGGGATAGCTGTTGATGATAAGATTGTGTGAATTTTGAGGATGTCTAAACTCACCTTCGGGTTGTTTTATCTTTGATTTAATGAAATTTGATTGTTTTTGTTTTACTAGATTTATTGTAATTTAATTTCTGCAATTTCATAACTCGGTGATAATATGAGAGGGTAAATCTAGTGAAAAATTATTAAATTGGGCTAACAAGAGTTAGGTAATTTAATCAAACAAGAATTAAATCAAATCGGTAAATTCTGCAAAAATAGATCTTACATTAATTCTTGAAAGTTTTTGGACAACTTCATATCTAATTAGGGTTTTAGATAGATTGTTAATCGAGAGATTGCAATTCCCATACTCTAATTAGGGTTTATAAATTAGGGTTAATGGTTATAACTCGAGAGAGAGTAATTAACCTTAGGACCATCTAGAACCAATAATCTAGTAATTCATAATCAATTAGGTTAGCATTAAAGATAGATAAAATTCCCCTTTCCCTTGATTGACAGTTCCTTTAGGTTGATTCTTGAATGTGTGCGTTGCAACTGTTATTTTGTTAATATTTTCATAATTGATTCTTGGAATTGAATGAGTGATTGAAATAAATTCCTGCATTAGTTTTGTTCATTTTATATTACTGTGAATTGTTTTGGCCTTAGATTTTAAGGTTAGATTAACTCTTCTCGTGGGATCGACACCTTATACTACGCGAATGACTCGTATGCTTGTGGAATATCGAGGTTAAATATTAAAATTTATACATTTTGGAAAGCTGTGATCAACTCTTCCCAAAGTTCATATCTATTTTTATATTTTTCTTTAATGTAAAACAAATAATTATGTGTTTTTTTTCCTAATTAGAGGTTCTGCATCAAATTTTAGCCATTGTTAAGAACAAAATTATCATTTTCGATGCCAATTTCATATGAGACTTGAATAACCCCTAATGTAAAAGAAATATGCACATATGTTGTTAAGTATGCTTTTCATTCTAATGCCATATTACCTTATTTTACTTTGTTTTAATACATTATTAGGTAAGATCATAAATTGGATATTAGAATGATAGTATTCAAAATTGGAGGCAATTCTAAGGTATGAAATTCATAATTCTTATAGGAACATCTTCTAGCCATAACAATATGTCAGTCCATGCTCTAAAAAGATTAAATGCTATAATTGACTTGGCCTAAGAAATAGAAATATAGGAGGTTGTGCTTTAACCTTAAAGAGATAGTGACATACATGACTTGGAGACATGGTTTCATGTTAGAGGTTATGTCCTTCATGAAAAGGAAGTAGTGAAGCCTATGATCTATGTTACAACCATATGGTAAACTATGTCCTAAGTAGAGTAAAATGTATTTAAGGGTGAAACTCATATTTTTAAGGGGCTTTAGCTATCTTTTAGAGAAAACGCATATAAGAAACATATAGTTTTCCACAAAAGCTAGGGTGAATCTTCCAGAGACTTCTCTATCTTGTGGGCAATCAATTTTAAGTACTTTTTCACTGGACTGAACATCTAAACATCTTCGCAATGACATCTCAATGGATAAAGATGTTAACAAAAATTAAATTCTTCTAGATTTGTTTCTACAATGGCTTCTCTATTTCATTTTTGATTTTGTTATTTTAAATATGTTTTATGGCTAACCATTTCTATGTTTTGATAGGGAAAACCTTTTTTTAAATATAGATTTAATTTATTTAATTATGGTATGGGATATATTCTTATATGCTATTGATAGATGGATATCTGACTTTATTTTTATACCCACATTTTGCTTGATATTTGATACTTTTGTTATATATTTGAACTTAATGTGCTTTAAGTCTGTTTACAGGTGATAATTGCCTTCACAAACTTAAAAAGGACGAATTCAGATGAAAACGTGACGTAAAACAGAAAATCAACAATTTGGAAGGAGTGCATGGCCATGCACTTTTGCATACCCGTACATTTTTACGATACTCGACAAATTCGGATTATAAGTGATCTAATGCACGGCCTTGTAAAGGACTGTGCATAACCCAAAAGACTTAGATTTTTATATAAATTTGATGTTTCATAGGCAAATAAGAGGGGAGGACTATTAGAGAAAATTTTCATATGTAGGGAACATTCAGAAGTGACGATTTTGGTCCAGAGAAGTAGAAAACACGAAGAAATCATTGAAAGATCCATTGGAATACAATATCAACTCTCTATATTGCAAAAACGTTTGATAGAAGACAGTAAGGGAGATTTAGAATTATGATTCCATTGTTTGCGATTCTTTTTTCTTTCATTATATATTTGATTCATATTCGATCCAGTTAGTTTTAGGTTAGATGAACCTTATGTTAATACTTTAACATGATTTGATTCTTTTATTAATGCGATTAGTTGTTCGATCTATTGTAATCTGATTACGCATTTTATTTATGTTCTAATAACCCAAGATATTATATCATAATCTAATTTCATACGTAGAGATTGAGAAGTACTAGTATGAAAAGATCTACCATAATTAGAAGGAGTTGATTGCAACCCTAGAGATAGGTTGATATAAAATTTCCAGATTAGGGTTAAACCTAATAAAGGGACTCGTAAATCGGTAACACAATCCTCTAAATTTTAACTTGAGTAATTCGGTTAGAGACCTTATGATTAGTTGTTAGTAGACTCAAGGTCAGCTATTAGCATACCATAGGAGCCTCCACGACCCAACACATCAACAAAAACAATTGTATGATAAAAGATTAAGATCTGACAAGGGTTTAGGGGGATTCAAAACTAGATACTAATTTCTGATAAGGATAACTTTCTAAATGAATTCCACTATCCCTGTGTTCATGATTATTTCCTATTTTATTTTATTTGTTTTAGTTTTAATTTATTTTCATTAAAAATCTAAAATCAATCCTTAGGCTAGATAATAGGGAAGGGTAAGTACTAGTATTCATAGTCTTCGTGAGATCAACCCGTACTTGCTAGTACTAGCTATAATTATGCCGTGCATTTGCAGTTATTACAATATTGACTAACACGAAATGGGTTAATCAAGTTTTTTGTGTCATTGTCGGGGACTTTAATATTAGGAAAACTTGAACTTTATTACTCTAGCCATTTTCATTTTATTTTCTTTGATTTAAGTTTGCTTTTGTATTTATTTCTTTTATTTTGTTTATTTTATTTTATTTAATTGTATCTTATTGTATTTTTGGCTCATTAATTCAATTATCTTTTGAATTTCTCTATTTAATCTTGAGTTTGTAGTTTATTGTAGGAATTACAATTCCATTGTCATAACTATAGCTTACAATAGAAGGATGGAGCAGACAAGACTTTTGTGGGAGCTAGAATATGTCTTCACAAACTATGACATCACCATATGGGAGAGTGGGGTGTCCTCATATATTTTTGGGAACTCAATCAATATTTAGGCCGTATAGTGACATTGGTCGGAGTTATCACTACAGTCATGAATGTCGAGCACCAACACATAAATGGGAGTGACCAAACATGTACTATTAACCTCATGGTGGAGTATATAAGAATAGTTACAATTTAAAATGGAGCAACTCTTATGCCTATGGATGGAACAGTTATGCTTCAATTGAATACTTACAACACCAAGCACCCCTAATTAATGAGCTAAATCTGGAAGATAAATTAATGGAAGCTATTACCGAATTGAAAGCTGACAGACAAGCATTTGGAAGTAAAGAAAAGACAAAGATTAGTTTCATGAATGGTGGGATATTTCAAAAGAGCTTCAGGAAGAAAAGAAAAGTGTTACAGATCAACTAATGGAATGCCTTACCGAGAGAGTAGCTAGTCAACATGAATTCAATAAGAAACTTTCTTCTCCTATATATGATGAGTATAATTTGAGCTTCCAACCGTCACACAGTGAAGAAGAGTCGATAGGTGATTTCATGAATAAACATACATTTTAAGAACGTGAGGTAACTGCTACTTTAAGAGATATGATGATTAATTCTATTCAAGAATCAAACTTGAGGTATCAAAAAATGGAGGCTTACATACAAAATATAATGAATCAAATCGATTAGCTTGTGGATATATTATCTGACGAGATGCATGGAAGTTTGCCCTGTTCTTCTGAAACTGATACTATCGACTGAGAGGAAATCACCTTTAGTAGCAAAGATGAGCTCTCAAAAGAAGAAGAGGAAGAGGAAGCAAGTATTATAGATATATTAATGGAACTCCTTATTAACATGAAAGTTGATCGACGCAAATTCAGAGTGAAGAAAAGGCAAGCACTGGCTATATGAATGGATTGACATTCTAAGAAGAGCTTCCTGAAGAAGAAGACGAAGAAACCTTCATCCAAAAAGAGAAAATAGAGGAGTGGCGGAAGATAACTAAAGAAGATGAGCTTGAAACCTTTGTATAGGAAGGTGAAGAAGAAGAGTGGATAGAAGTGGTTGAGAAAGAAGTAGCGGAAGAATCAAGTAAGGAAACTACTGATGAGGTGCTGGTAGTGACCTTAAGTATGGAGGGTTCCCACTTCCTTGAAGACAAACTGTTCGAGTTAGCTGATGATATAGGGAGTTTCATTATCTCCCATTTTATTAACATCTTGTCATTAAAAAGGGCATTACTGCTTGAAATTGGATTTATTAATTTGATAAATTATGTCCTTGTTATTATCTTACAACAGGTGGCTTGTTTATAGTATATAAAATTGTTTTGTGGTGAAAATGGTGGAAGCAAGCTATTGATTATTGATCCAGGATGACGTAAACGTGCAAGTTATGTCGAGCTAAAGACATTAAAGAAGCACTGCATAGGAGAAAAACCATCAATTAGTTTAAATTTTATTTCAATTTTGATATTATCTTTTGTTTGCTTACGTCTTAGCATGAGATTTTATTTTATGTTATGTTATTTCTTTTTTTGTTTTTATCCTTTTCTTTTATATTTTGCAAGGATGTTAGTTTCATAGTAAATGAATCAGAATAAAAAATCATCATAATCAGGAAAGTACAAAAAACCCTCTCATTTATTTTTAATGCTTATATTATGTACATTAAAGACAATGTACAATTTAAGTGTGGGGATGGATTGATTGGATTTTATATTGATTTCTTAAAGCTTATTATAATCCTAATTATGAATTTTATTAATTGATATCTTGAATTGGTTGAATATGTCCATGAATACTGTATTTCCTTGTTGCATATTGATAATTATGAATTGCGTCGTGTTTTAGGGCTTAGTTTGATATATATTTAATGGTTAATTCAATCATGTAGTATGTGTTTAGGTTAGAATTGTGTTAGTTTGTTAAATTTTTATGTTTTAAATGTTTTATGGGTTCGTACATGTCTTTGATCTTAATTATTATGTTTTTGAGTTACCTTGATGTGTTTGTTAGTGTTTTAGGGTCAACATCGAAGAACGGAGAAGTTTCGGAGACATTCAGGCCTTAATAACACCCACGATCATTGCACAATAGGCAATGATCATGATAGAAGTACTGGAGTCAGCCCACGATCGTGGCATATGACATAGCCCACGATCGTGGCAGAAGGCTCAGACGTGGCCCACGATCGTGACCTGCATCTAGTAGACATGTAGACACTCAAAAACGTCAAGTTTTGAGGGATTTTTCGGACCTTTTGGACCCCAAAAAAATCCTAGGACTACTCAGAAGACAAGGTATTTAAAAAATAAGACAAAGAAGAGGAGAGAGCTTTTTGCATCAGTCACTTTAAAAGAAACTAGAGAGAATTGTCGAGAGATAGAGAAAGAGAAGAAGGAAGAGAGAAGTGAGAAGAAGTCGACTCGACGTACTTCCTGGATCAGGATTTTTCCAATGTCAGTGCCTCTCGTCTCCATTCAGATCATATTTCCTGTTTAATTTCCATTTTCATTATTATATAGAATCGGGAACAACAGTATGATGATAGGATTTTAAATGTTGAGATGTTCTAAACTCACCTTCAAGGGTTCTATCTTTGATTTGATGAAATTCGATTGTTTGTGCTTTGCTGGATTTATTGTGATTTAATTTCTGTAATTGCATAATTCAGTAATAAACTGAGAGGTGAATCGAGTAAAAAATAATTAAATTGAGGTAATGAGAGTTAGGGTATTTAATAGAATGAGAATTAAATCAAATCGGTAAATTGTACAAAGAGAGATCTTGCATAGGTTCCTGATAGTTTTTTGAACAACTTCATATCTAATTGGGTTTTGGATAGATTGTTAATCGAGAGAATGCAATTCCCATAATCTGATTAGGTTTTATAAATTAGGGTTATTGGTTATAACTCAAGAGAGAGTAATAAATCCTAGGACCGTTTAGAACCAATAATCTAGTAATTCATAATCGATTAGGTTAACATTAAAGATAGGTAAATTTCCCCTTTCTCTCAATTGGTAGTTTCTTAGGTTTAGTCTTGAGTATGCATTGCAATTGCTAATTTGTTAATATTTTCATGATTGATTCTTGAATTGATTTGTTTGATTCAATTGCATTTTTGTTTTAGTTTCGTCACATTTAAATTTATGCGACTTATTTTGGCCTTAGATTTTAGGATTAGATTATCCCTCCTCATAGGATCGACATCTTAGGTACTACACGAATAACTCGTGCGCTTGTGGATTATCGAGGTTAATTAATTAAAACTTACACACATCAAAAAATCACGATCAAGTTTTTTGCGCCATTACCGAGAGGTGATTAGTTTAATTCTATATTTTAAGGCGTTTAGTTAGCTCTTTTTAATTTTTGTTTCTATTCTTTCTTTTTAATTCTGAAATTATACTTTTGCATGAACACAAGAGTCACGAGAAGATCGAGTCGTAACATAACTCGATTAGAACGATCCATTAGGAAAGCTCGGCATGAAGAAGAAGAGGAAATCACATAAGCAACAATGGCCGAAGAATTTCAGCAAGATTTAAACCATGGAGCCGAAAACGGACATCAACAATAGACCCTTATAAACTTCATGAGACCAAGGTTCAATGTGGCTAACCAAGGAGTAGCTAGGCCACCCGTACAAATAACATCTTTTGAAATCAAACCAGTCCTCCTAAACATGCTTCAACAGAACGTGAAATTTTATGGACTAATGAATGAAGATCCTAATGCATATATAGTGAACTTCCTTGAAATCTGTGATACCTTTCGATACCATCAGATGTCAGAAGATGCAGTCAAAATTAGGCTTTTCCCTTTTACCCTTAAAGATAGAGCAAAGGCTTGGTATCATTCCCTTAACCCAGCTATTGTCATAACTTGTGATCAGCTAGTTCGTGCCTTTTTAGATAAATATTTTCACTTGACTAAGACTATGAAGATCATTAAGGAGATTACTAACTTCCAGCAATGTGACGGGGAATCGATCTATGGAAAATGGGAATGATATAAGGACTTGCAACGAAAATGCCCACACCATAACTTACCCAAGGAATTCTAGTTGCAAACATTCTATAACAGAGTAACCCCATATACGAGAGACACAATTGACATAGCTTTAGGAGGATCATTGATGAGAAAGATAGTAGATGAAGCAGAAAAGCTGATAGAGGAGGTGGTGAGTAATAGCTACATATGAATGAACGAGCGGAGTAGACAAACCACCACCTTTTGATAATAAAAAGGAATTGTAGCTGTTGATCAAATGACGGAGATGTAAGCTAAAATTGACAACCTAACTCGATAGCTAAACAATATGAAGGCTTTGTCCTCAGCTTCGGTGAAAGTCGTGAAATTTAAGTGTGAACTTTGTGGATAAATAGACCATGATATGGTGGATTGTTTCTTGATGAAGGAAAGTGATCCTGAGCAAGTAAATTATATAGGAGCTCAATATGGGCGAAGAGGGCGAAACAATCCCTACTCCAACACTTACAACCTTGGGTGGAAGAATCACCCTAACTTCTCGTGGACAAACAATACTTGAGGATAGTTTAGACCTCAAGGACAATCAGACTTCCAATAAGACAAACAAAGTTTAATGGATTCCAAGTTGGATAAGATTTTAAATAATCTTGGAACTCTAGACAATGCACAAAAGAAGCTGGAAGGCAAATTTGAACAAGTAACAAAGAACCATGCCTTTTTAATCCACAATTTAGAGGTCCAAGTAAACCAATTGTCAAGTGCTTTCTCTATGCAAAATGTTGGAAGTTTTCCTAGCACTTTGGGAACAAAACCAAGGGAGCAACTAAAGGCTATTACACTTCGAAGTGGGAAGGAACATGAACCACCTATAAAGACAATAGAAGAGCCCATCCATCCTGTTGAAAAAAATCAAGAAAAGGAGAAGGAAGTGAATATAAACGAATACCCTCCTTATGTCGCCCCTCCACCGTATCAACCTAAGATCCCTTTTCCTCAATGATTACAAAAGAAGAAACTAAATACGCAATTTTCAAAATTTGTTGAGAAATTAAAGACACCATAGATAAATCTCTCATTTGTAGAGGCTTTAGAACAAATTCCCAAATACGCAAAATTTTTGAAAGATATATTATCAAAGAAGCATACTGGGGAAGATAATCAGACGATAGCTCTAACTGGCACCTATAGTTCCATAATCACCAGTCAGATGCCATCTAAATTGAAGGTTCCAGGGAGTTTCACAATACCCTGTGTGGTTGGTGAGTTTGAATTCACAAAGTGCTTATGTGATTTAGGTGTAAGTATTAACCTTATGCCTTTATCAACATTTAAAAAGTTAAAGCGTAAGATCAAGCCACATCGATGTTAATTAAGTTGGATGATCAATCCATTAAAAGACCATTTGGAATAGTGGAAGACATTCTGATGTAAGTGGACAAGTTTATTATTCTTGTAGATTTTATGGTTCTTGATTTTGAAGAAGATAAGAACTGTCCACTGATCCTAGGACAACCATTTATGAATACAGGGAAAGCAATAATTGATTTTTAAGAAGGGAAATTAATACTTCAAATAGGCGAGGATCAGATCGAATTCAATATGAATAAGGCTTTAAAGAATCCAACTGTGAGCAGTGCATGCATGAAGGTTAAAATTATGGATCAAAATTTGCAAGAACAAGTTGAGAGTTGCATCATAGAAGTACAGTCAGCGGAAGCGGAGACAGACAATGGATTTCAGAAACTTGAATCTAAAGGAGACAATGAGATGGAGGATTTGGATGTTCAAATGCATCAAGAAAAATTGGTTCGAACCGAAGCACCTATACCACCATCTATAGAAAAACAACCCACATTAGAGCTTAAACCTTTACCTTTCTAGGAGAAGGTAAAACATTACCGATAATCATCTCCAATCAATTGAATAAGAAACAAGAGAGTAGTATGGTAGAAATTGTTAGAAAGTGAATGAAAACCATCGGATGGAAAATTACTGATATTTGAGGTATAAGCCCAAATGTTTGCATTCACCGAATAAACCTAGAGGAAAGATGTAGAACGACAAGGGAGCGTCAATGAAGGTTGAACCCTAATATGAAGGAGGTGGTCAAGAAGGAGATAATCAAACTCTTAGATGCAGGGATAATTTATCCCATCTTTGATAGTGAATGGGTCAATCCAGTACAATGTGTACCTAAGAAGGATAGAATGACGGTAATAGAAAGTAATAGTGGAGAAGTAATTTCGACAAGAACGATCACAGGATGGAGAGTATGCATAAATTTTCGCATCCTCAACTCAGTGACTAAGAAAGATCATTTTCCTCTTCCGTTCATAGACTAGATGATAAAAAGGGTAGCTAGACATTCATTTTATTGCTTCCTGGATGGATATTCAGGATATAATCAGATCTTCAGTTACCCTGATGATCAAGAAAAGACCACATTCACTACCCTTATAGTACATTCGCGTACAAACGAATGCCTTTCGGACTATGCAATGCCCCAAATACATTTCAAAGATGTATGATGTCTATCTTCGACTATATGATAGAAGATATAATAGAGGTGTTCATCAATGATTTTTTAGTTTTTGGAGATTCTTTTCAGATGTGTTAACTAATTTGGACAGAGTTGTTCAAATATATGAAAAGTCACACTTGATGTAACATCCCCTCATCTATAGGAAGGGTATTTTGGTAATTTGGAACGGGTTAGGATTGTTTAAAGTGCATTGACATATTCATGCATTCATTTATGCACATGAATAGTAAATAGTGAATTTTTGCACATGTAAA
>JAOTAY010000007.1:9473258-9522240 GCA_025629805.1 Erythroxylum baracoense | reverse complement strand
AAACTTCTTCATCTATAAAACCATTCAAAAAAGCACTTTTCACATCCATTTGAAACAGTTTTATATCATGAAAAACAATATATGCAAGTAGGATCCTAATAGCTTCTAATCTAGCTACAGGAGCATATGTTTCATTGTAGTCTATTCCTTCTTGTTGATTATGGCCTTGGGCTACTAATCTAGCTTTGTTACAAGATACCTTTCCTGATTCGTCTAGTTTATTCTGGAATACCCATCTAGTTCCTATGATAGATTTATTAGATGGTTTAGGGACTAGAGACCAGACTTTATTCTTAGTAAATTGATTTAACTTCTCTTGCATGGCTAAAATCTAAGCTTCATCTTGAAGAGCTTCACCTATTTTCTTAGGTTCTAATCAGAAATAAAAGTTACATTGGCCTCTCTCCTAAACTTAGATCTATTTCTCACTCCTTCTGATGTTTCTCCTATAATCAGATTTTCTAGGTGAGAAGATTTGTATCTCCAATCTTTTCTCAAACTAATATTCTCAGAAAGATCTACTATTTTATCAAATGGATCAATTGATGGTGAATCGTCTAGGTTACTAACTAAGGGAACAGATAGAGTTTCATCATCAGAGTCGTCTCTCTTATCTTGATGAGAATCATCATTAAACTTTACATATATAGATTCTTCAACAGATTTAGAAATAAGATTAAAAACTCTATAAGCTTTAGATCTAATAGAATAACCTAGAAAAATTCATGAAATGATCGTAGAATCGAATTTATTTAAATTTTCCTTTGTATTCAAGATAGTGCATTTGCAACTAACAGGATGAAAGTAAGAAATATTTGGTTTTCTTCCCATCTATAACTCATATGGAGTTTTATTTAAAATAGGTCGCAGAAATACTCTGTTTTGAATATAACAAGTTGTATTTACAGCTTCTGCCCAGAAGTAATTGGGAAGATTCATTTCACATAGCATAGTCCTTGCCATTTCCTGAATCGTCCGGTTCTTTCATTCTATAACTCCATTTTGTTGAGGAGTTCTAGGAGTAGAAAAATTATGGAAATTTTCATTCTCTTCACAGAAGATTTTGAATTTTTTATTTTCAAACTCTCCATCATGATCACTCCTAATTCCAATAATAGAAGTGCTTTTTTCATTTTGTAACTTTTTGGATAAGAATTTAAAGAAGTTAAAAGATTCATCTTTATGTGATAAAAACAATATCCAACAAAATCTAGTAAAGTCATCAACAATTACAAGATCATACTTCTTTCCACCAAAACTTACTATTCTAGTTAGACCAAACAAATCTATATGTAACAATTCTAGAGGTTTAGACGAAGTTACAACATTCTTAGAAAAAAAGGATGTTTTAACCTGTTTTCCTTTCTGACAGCTCTCACAAAAGAAATCTTTGTTAAAACTTATCTTTGGTAAACCTCTTACCAAATCATGTCTGACTAATATGGAAATATGTTTAAAACTAACATGACCTAGCTTTTTGTGCCAAATCAGTTTCTCATCATCTTTTGATATAAGACATGAAATAATAGAAGGTGCAAAGAAAGGGTTGTTCCACTATTTTAACAACACATTTAATGGAACTAGTCAATATTCTAAGTGATTGCATTGGAATTATTGCTAAGTGCTTTAGTGCATAAGAATATCAATCAGGTTGAACTCAAGTTTTGTTTCTAGTTTTATTTCTATTTTTATTTTTATAAAACTATTTTTGAACACATTCCCTTCTATCTCCCTAAAGAAATTGCAATTAATTGGGCACTTATTTAAGCATGTTATTAACAAAAATGTAAGAATAGTACAATAGAAATTAACAACAGTACAAGAAGTTTTATAAGATTTAGTTAATTTATATATATACACTTTTGAGAATAAGAGTGGCTAATTTTTACTATATTATTAGAATAGGTTTACCTTATGATATTTATATGTAAAAAGAAAAGGGATTTTTACCCTTCTACTTCTTCCTGATTTTCTATTTTCTTTTTAAGTATCTTAAATCCATTAGCTTAGCTATGATTATGCTCAAAGGAGTTGGCTTTTCTTATTCTTCTTCTTCACCATTTTTTAAATATTATTTCATTTATGGGTACACTTAGTTTGCTACCTATTATAGGTTTGATGATTTATTAGTAACAATAAAAATGGAACTTAGAGGTGTGAGGTTCCTTGTTTTGTTGAGATAAATTTATTAGCAAAAATAATAGCCATAACAGGGAATCATAGCCACTCATCCCTTCCCTGCCAGGTGATAGCAACAGCTATGGATTTTGAAGTCTTTAACAGTGACTCGGTAGAGATCAGTTATTATTTCCCCTTCTCAATTTCTAAGGGTCAGTTACTTCCCTTTTCTATCACAGCAAGTATTGAAGTGGAGTGTTAAAGTTGTAAGGAACAAGCTCACCTCTGTCTCTCTTCTGCTGCCATATTAGGTTATGTTTTCTTAAAAAACTCTGGTAACAATAAATCTAACGGTATATTTGTCATAGTATATTGCTTCATTTTTTTGTTACCTGCATCCTGAGCAACGCTTCTAATTTTTAAGATTATCTTCTTTTTCTGTACAAAAGAATCCTTTGAAGAATGTGTCTTCTTGACAAGCTCTTTTTGTGCTCGTTGATTTTACTCCCTTAGAGAATGATCAACATATACCGTACGCTTAATCTCTCCCTTCATAAGTGTTAAAGTTTGTAACTTTATAACATAAAGCATCATTTTTTATAGTTTCAGCTACACTCTTTTTGCTTTATAGGTTTTTGTTCATTGTCCTAGACAATGTCTCAACTACACTCTTTTGCTTCATTAACTTAGCTTGGATTTTCTCTTTTGCTTCATCAACTTAGCTTGAATTTTTTTAAATCACTTATGTGTCAATTCCTCTCACTTTTTTAGGGAAATCAAACATGCTTCTCTTTGTCTCTTCATCTCTACTATTTGAGATACTGACATTATCACACTTTACACTTCCACTGTCTACATTCCCAGTTGATGCTTCATATATGAAGCTATTTTTTCGCTTCTATTTGTCTTCTTCTTTTATCTCTTTTTAAATCTTTTTTAAATTAATAGGAATGAATATCGTAACACCACTTGAGTATAAGCTCTGGAGTGCTTAGGAGAGGGGAATAGCCCATAAGGTTGATCTACAATTTTGACAAGGTTGTTATTGGGATTTCTAATATTCATTCAAAAAATCCTGATCTAGATTTTCTCGATTGTTCAGTCTCTTGTTAGTTGTTATATCTTGCATGACTTTTTAGCTTAAGTTTCTAAGAAAAAATTTTGCATTTGAGGAGCTCCTTGCTTTCTTAATAAGTTAAAAGTGTGGTTTGCCAGTTTCCCATCTACCATTTGTCACTTATCGAGTGTATTTTTTCACAATTACTGAATGCCTTTTAATCACAATCACAATCAACCATTTGTCACTTTATTATTATTATTATTATTATTATTATTATTATTATTATTATTATTATTATTATTATTATTAATGTTTTCTCTCTATTTGTGTATTGCCTTACCTATTTGTCTTTATTAATGTTACTATTGTTTCTCTTTATTATTTATTTATGTTTATGTAATTATGTCCTTCTGTCTTTAGTTATTTTAGTATTTTTATGTTTATTTGACTTATTTACTTATTATTTTATTTTATTATTTTTGCTTGGCATATGTATGCACTTCCATTTGTAATTGATAGTATCTTCATGACACATTGCATGTGGGTCTATTGAAAATAACCTCTACTAGGTAGAGGTAAAGCTATGTACTATTGGACTTCCCCAGACCCTACACCTCAGCTGGCTTTCAATTGGATGTTGATGATGATGATGATGAGTTCATATAATATACCCTAAATCTATTTGATACATAATTTCAATAAAGTTAGAATTTTTTCAACATTCGCCACTTCTTAATTACCATATTCTTCTCAAACACAGGCTGGATATAGTAGGTCTCAAGCATGTCTAATCTTATGTCTTTGTAAAAGGGAACATGTCATAGGCACACCTGTGTTTCAAACCATATACATCACTACTTCTAAGTCTTCTACTCCACCATTTTCAATTTATATGCACTTTAATAATTTCTTTACAATTTAATATATCCTTTGAGTTGCTCATATATCAAATATATGTTTTCACTATATAATTTTATAAAAAAGAAGACACTGAAACACTACTATGCTTAACTAAGACACTCTAAGATATGTTTATATAGCTTATGATTGATAAACAATAATCTCTACCTTGACAATTATACATCTAAATAGGTTGTATTATAGCTCGTCTGACATCTAAAGATGTTAATTAAGTCTAAGCAATACTTGACCTTATCTATTGTAACTTTTGTTTAACATCATGTTAGTTGCATTCTATAGTATGGAATCTTTAACAATAAGATCTAACATGATGCAATCAACTACCTAATCTTATGAAACCTCATATCCATATGTTTGGTTTTAATATGATGAACCTAATTCTTTATTAAATAAATGATACTTTGAATATCAAATGAACCTGAACTACTCCTTATTTAATACCCAACTTCTCTTATTAGACATTCAATCTATTGTGCTTCCTTAGTCACCTCAACTACTGTCATATAATCTAGCTTAGATGTAGACAATGCAACATAGAATAAAGTATTAGTTACCAAAAAATAAGCTATCCTTTAAGAGTAAAAATATACCTGATGGTAGAGCTCCTATTATCCAAATAGTTTGTAATCTAAATCCAAATACCTCATTATCTAAAGATTACCTTGTTGACTGTTAAATATAATTCCATAGTATGTACTACCTCTTAAGTACCTATAAATCCATTTAGTTGTTTTTTAATGATATTTCTCAGGTTTCTTTCCATAAACTTATCAACCTCACTAATAACATTAGCTAAACCATCATATACATCAAACACCTAAAAATAATGGCATATAAAAATTTGGACATCTCTTCTTCCTTAACATCTATACTTGGAAGATAATCCAGGAAAAGCCTGAAGAGATTTACCAATAGAGTACTCATATTTTTAGAAAAACTCCTTGCAAGTCTATCCAAAAATTTCTTAATATAATTGTATTGAGATAACAATATTTTTCTTAAGCTTCTATCTCTGTGAGTTTCCATTCTAAGTATCTTCTTTGCAACACCCAAATCCTTTACATTAAACTTCTTTCTTAATAAAGACTTCACTTTTTTTACATCGTGTATACTCCTATTAACAATTAACACACATCATCCATATACAGTGGTAGAAAAAATAAATAAATTATTAGCAACACTCATAACAAACACATATAGTCATACTTATATCTCTTATTACCAATTTTGGTCATATAGACTGCTTCAATCTATAAAGTGACTTCCTTAATTTACAAACTAGTTACTCCTCTATAAGTTGACTACCCTTCTAACTATTCCATATGAATTTGCTTCTCTAAGTCATTGTAAATAAAAGTCGTTATTACTTGTATCTACTCTAAATGCATGTCCAAACCTACTATTAAAGTCATCATCATCTTGATAAGAGCATATCTAACCACAGGAGAGAAAATCTCAACATAATTAATCCCTTTTTGTTGTGAATATCATTTTTCCACTAGTTAAGCCTTGTAGTTTTCTCTTTTTTAAATTATTTTTGGCTTCCTCTTATATACCCACTTAGTAGCTACAAGTGTTTTTCCTTTAGGAGCTTAAACCAATTTTCATCTACCATAATACTCATCCATGTATTTTCTTTTGAACATTCATATCCCATTAAAAGGAAATTAGATCTTTATTACTAATGATAAGTACAAAAGAGACTCAATCTTTCCAATAATACTTACTTAAAGGTCTAATAATGTGTCTCATTTTATTCATGGTTATACTATAATACTAATCTTTACTTAAAATTGTTCTTCTTCCTCTTGAGCTAGAATTTTCATCCTTGCAAGAATTTATTGTAGGTTATTCCAGTTTTATATATACCACCTTTAAACTAGTACTGTTCTTTATTGACTATCACATCCTCTTAATACTTTTGCTTCAATATATCCTACTTATCAAATATTATATCCCTATTAATTACCATCTTCTTTGTGGCTTCATTATAAAACTTATGCATCTTGATAGCTTTTAAATAATTAATGACTTCTTTTACATTAGATCAAGTTTGGACCTCTTATTACCGAACATATATATGTAAGTGGGACAAACAAAGATCTTTAACCTGAAAGAACTTTTTAACACTTCATTCGTAACTTTTACATCCAATAAAGTTTGTGGTGACCTATTGATAAGGTGGTGTGCCATAATCACTGCCTCCACCTAAAAGCTTTTTTAAACCCCCACATATAGCCTTAATACATGGCTATTTTAGTTATAGGTTAATATATATGCTTTGAAATGTCATTTTGTTATGTGTTGTTGAACTGTATAATGCAACTAGATATTATGCTCATGATAAAACTTATTGAATTGTAAGTCTGTGTACTTAACACCATTTTTTGATCTCAATTACTTGATCTTTTTACCTGTTTTATTCTCTACCTCTACTTTTCTTGCCTTGAACTTAGCAAAAATCTCATGTTTTTGCTTAATAAAGTTTTGCCAAAAATTTTATAAAGAAATCTTCATCTTAAGTAACAAAACACTAAGATCTACGTAATGATAATTCTATCATAGTACATTATACATCATAATGTATATAATCAAGAATTCTTTCAAGTTTGTGCTTACTCGTCTTGAATGTAACCCTGATCTATTTATAAAAACAAAAATCTTACAAAATTCTAACTTATAATGTTTGACTTCCTTTAGTAAGTTCCTCTTATGGATTTGTGTCATCCCTTATTCACTAAGATGACCAAACTGTATGCGTCACAATATAGTACTATTTTACTGTAGCAACTTCTCCACTTACATTATATTCGCTATTAGTCTACAGATGTTCCCTATTAGTCTTATTCCTTTTATCACAATCAATACAGTCTTAAACACCTTACTATTGTCTCTATTGGTTTTATACCTAATACCATTAGCATGTAAGGTGCCCAAAACATATCAAATCATTTCTTAAATCTGGTATATGGATTGCATAACTTGTATCATCACCTAACTGAATAAAGCCAAACTTTCATAATATATATGACAAAATCTACTCATTATTTAGTGTTATGTGACAGGAACATCTCATATTCAAAATTTGTAAGTCCATAAATTGTTTGGTTGAGACATCAAGCATATCTTCATCATTACAAATTGAATCAACATTTTATATTATATTAGTATAACTTAATGATCATCAAACTTCCTATAATCATTTTTGTTTTTCTTATTCAGATTGTCCCTTTTGATTAAAGTTCAATCTTTTCATGCATATAGCACAAACTACCTTCTTTGTCCTTAGATTTGAACCTACAATTCCTAATAAAAGAAACATCTTTACTCTGTGTTTCTCCCCTGATCCTAATTTCTCTTTACATATAGCTTTTCACCTAGAGAACTTACATTAATGTTTTTTCTATAGTAGTTATAAGCTAATAATGCAACTGGAATATTTTCCACACCAATTTTCTCATTTGCTAATATGGGCATGGTTATCAAATGTTTGTAAGAAGAAAGTAAAAAGAAAAGCAAGATTGTTGATTTATCTTCATCTACAATAATCACCTTAAACTTTTGAAGATAACTAGCTATTTGATTAGAGGTGTTGATATATTACTCTAAGTTTGTTACCTCTTGCATCTTCAACCTATATAACCTTTGTTCAGATATAAATTATTCATAAAAGACTTTGATATGCTCTTTAGTTTCTCCCACATCTCTAAAGGAGATGTAATATCTATGAAATGGTACTTGTCTTTATCCACCAAACATAACTTAATAGTTCCTATAGCTCGCACCTATAATTCATTTTAATTGATTACATTCATGTCTTTTGACTTATTCTCAGGTAACATCATTAGCATCCCTTATTACACTAACAAATCTATTACTAAAATTTAAAATCACTAGTTTTATTGAATTTCTCTACTTCAAACATGCAATTGAGTTTATCATCATCTCAACATGTGCTCTAATACTAGTTATTGAGAAATATGCAACAAGAATAGTGTAAAAGAAACGAAAAAGAATACAAGAAGTTTTAATAAGATTTAGCAAATTTACTTGTCTATATTCTTGGGAACAAAAGTTGTTGATTTTTACTATGTTATTAAAACAAGGTTACATAAGGATATTTATTTGCAAACCCTACTCAGTATAATTTTATATAATTACCTTATACTAAAGCCGAACCTATTTTATAACTTTAATACAACTAGATTTATTCTAGTACTAAGCATTTCATAATTAGGAGATATGTTCCAGATACAGTATAGGACACAACCACATCTTAGGTTGTGTCTAACATTATTTCTCTTTAGAAAAGCATATGGGTATAGACACGCTTGTGCTTTAGATCACATACTTTATTGCTTTTTTTAGTGAGGAATACAAGTACATTTATATTTATATTTAAGGATGTATACAATTTGTTAACTTCTTCACTAACAAGCATGCCCTCTGAACTACCTGTTTATCAAACTACATCTTCACTATTATTTCAAAAAAGAACATTTCTTCAAACTACTAGCATATCAAACCATGTCTTCACTTTATATTTTAAAGGAAAAATTGTGCTATTATATGGTTATATGTCAGGGTGTATTCAATTATGAGACTTTAACATACATTTATGTAGTATATGAACTATATACAAAGTATGTTAAGTGAACATTATAATTAGTTTAGTTATTTGACTTATTTCTTACTTTTAGCAATTTATGAAATTATTTAAATGTATTGCCTATTAAGGAGTTACTTCAATTCATACTTTGTTCCCAATCTTTATTTTCTCAAACTATATAACATCTTGAAGATATATTTACTGAGTACGTTATACTACACAATTAAGGTATAGTAATAACAACAACAATAACCTAGTGAAAGTTCCCTTGATATGTAGGGTCTAAGGCCGTCCTATAGTATGTAGCCTTATCCCTAAGTAGCAGAGAGGCTATTTCTGATAAACCCACATGATGAAATATATTTATGAATATACATAAGAAATCTTACAATAAAAATAGATATAAAAGAAGATAATAATAATAATAATAATAATAATAATAATAATAATAATAATAATAATAATAATATAAATAAATAATTTATATAAATAAAAATATAAATAAGTAATAAAATAAAGAATACAATAAACATAGACCAAGATAAAGAGACAAAATAAAAGATAAAACAGATAAATAGATACATAAACATGAAAGAGGACAAGTTAATAAATAAATCCAATAAGTCATTACAAGAAAATATTTAAACTAAGTAGGAAAATATTTAGGCTAACTAATTAAGATAAAAATACTATATATTAAATATTTAGGCCAAACACAAGATATAAGACTTAAAGAAAACATTTTGAAAGACTTATGAAAGCAAGAACGACCTCTTTATGTGAGATTCTTTATCCTTATCTTAGTATGTCAAAGTTTTCTACTGAGGGTCATGTCCTTCATAAGTTCCTGCAGAGCTATATTATTTTTAATCACCTCCCCCTAATTCTTCTTAAGCCTTCCTTTTTTTTCTCTTAAAGTCTCTACGTATAATCTTCTCGCATCTTCTCACTAGAGCATTATGGTGTCTCCTCTTAATATGTCCGAACCACATAAGACTTGTCTCTCTTAATTTTTTTTAATATTAACCACATTTAATTTGTCTCTAACTATTACATTTTTTACCTTATCTCTTCTAGTAAGATTACACTTCCAATGGAGCATCATCATCTCTACTACCATTAGCTTATAAATATATGCCTATTTGATAGGCCAATATTTTGCCTTACAGAGCATAGCCAGCCTAATCACTAATGATAGAATTTACCTATGAATTTAAGTGGTATCTTTTTGTCACATAAAACTCCTTATGTACTTCTCCATTTAAGTCACCTTGATCTAATACAATGAACTATGTCTTCATCGATCTCTCCATTGCTTTGGATGATAGATCCTAAATACTTAAAACACTCCTTTTGTGGCATAACTTCTGAACCACTCTTTACCTCCACATCAAAAGTCATCCTATGACTTAAAAATTTACATTCTAAGTACTCAGTACAATTAAGGTAGAGTATTTAAGTAAACTAAAATCACTTTAGTATTGTAATTATACTTATAAATAATATTACATGTCTCTTATCAAGTGATGAATACATCTTATAAAGGATTTAAGTTATAAAATGTATAAATTTTAGTCTCTTAATTGCAGTGGTTTTTTTTATTTTCTTCATTTACTTTGAATGTAAAATATAAACAACTATTTTTTATAAACATCAAGTAGAGACAAAACAAAATTGGTGTATATCATATCCAACTTAGCATTGTAACTTGATAAAGTTCTCTTAAATATTACAAGATAGGAAAAGTTAGAAAGTGCTACAACTGAGAGGCGATTGATTACCCTGAAACATAACATTTGGAGCCCCAATACATGTAACCATAATAGAAGCCAATTTAATGGAATATTATTCACAAAGATAATGAAAATAGACTATAAATTTGAGTGACCTATATCTTTTATGTTTCCATTTATCATACAGATATCCGATGGGGCACAATCTGTGGGAATCTTAAGGACAAAATATACAAAGAATGTTATAGGAATTATGGTAAATTAGAGTATCATGTTAGGAAAAAAAATGATATCAGTGCATGATATGATACAATTTCAATAATCAAATGTAGGTTTTAGAATTTGGAAATTCAACTAGTTTCAGATGTCAAAGAGAAAGAGAAAGAGAAAGAATAAAGAAATAGAGTAATAAAATTTTAGTTGAACTAAAATTTAGTTACAAGTCCTTCCATCAATGACTATTAAAATCGTTAACAACCATTTATTTACAAGTGTATTGTTACTTTAGCTTAGTTCCTCTATCAAATGACATTGTTTACATTAAACTCAACCTTCTCCTTTTGTTTACGTTGTCTTCGATTCTGATAGATGCCAATTGGACTATATTTTTACACCCATTTTTGATATATTTAGCTTTATATTTTGTAATTTTGTTGTATATTTGGCACTTAATTAGCTCCAAGTGCATTTATAGATTATGAATCCCTTTATGGACTAAAAGGAGAAGAATTTGAAAAAAAATGCAGCATAAAAAGAATATTTGAAGCAAATTAGAGATACTCGGTCATGTCTGTGTCCGTACAAGTCTCAAAACCTATGTAAAATCATCACTACTAGAAGTTTTTTAGTATACACAGTCTAGTATATGACCGTGTATAACCCAAAAACTTTAAAATTTACTATAAAAGGACTTGAGCGGAGGTAATATGAGAAGAGCAAACTTTTAGAGCAGATATCAGATGTGAAAAACATTGAGAGGTGACTATAAAGTTCCAAAGACAAGGAAATCATAATTTTAACATCAAAAGAGATCAGATAGAAGGCTACATCAAATCGAAACTTGCAATAAGTGTCTATAAAATAAAAAGGAGATATAGAATTATGAACCCTTTGTTTTACATTAGTTATTCTGCATGTTTATGTTTGATTTCATTTTCTAATATGTAACTAAAATTCTTAGTGCGCTACAATATGTTTTGATTCTTTTATTCAATGCAATTGTTTTGATTGATCTATTGTGATTTAGTTATGTGTTTCATGCATGTTCTAATAGATCTAAAATATTAGTACATAATTTGATTTCCTAACACTAAGATTGAGAAATCATTTGTATGAATAGATCTACTATAATTGAAAGGAGTTGATTTTAAACTAGAGATATGTTGATATAAATCCAGTGGATTAGGGTCAAACCTAGTAATAGAATTCATAAATCGATAATTCAATCCTAGGAGCTTTATCTAGAAAGATTTCAGTTATTCACCTTATAGATTAGTTATTAGTAGTCTTGAGAGAGTCATTAACATAATATAGGAATTTTCATAGTCTAATAGTCAATAAAATAATTGCACATTAAAAGGTTAACTATTTAGTAGTTATTAGGGAGATTCATCACCTAGACACTAATCTTTGATATTAAGTTTTATGAGTGATTTTCTTTGTTCTTCATTCATTATTATTTCATATTTTAGCTTAATTGTTTAAGTTTTATTTTCTTCATTAAAAACCAACATCCAATTCGTAGGCTAGATAATAGGAGAAAGGTAATTACAAGTAATCACTGTCTTCATGGGATCGACCCATACTTGCCTATGTTAACCACAACTATGCTATGAACTTAAGATTAATTCAATATTGACAAATAAAAATCAATAAACCAAGTTTTTGACGCAGTTTCTAGCCATAGTAATATTAGTAACACATAGATATTATTACTCTAGCCATTTTTTTATTTTATCTTATTATGTTTTATTATATTTGTGGTTTGTTCAATTATTTATCTTTTGAACTTCAAAAATTTGATGGTGTATTTGTGGTTTGTTTTAAGGATTAAGGTTTAACATCATCAACACAATTCATAACAGAAGGATGGGTAGACAGTACTCTTATGAGAGCTATGATGTATCTTTGCAATAAATAACATCACCATATCAGAAAGAGTTATCTCCTTATGTTTTTGGAAGTTCAACCAATATCAATGACATGTAGGAACATTTGTGGGAGTAACAATTACAATAATGAATGTCAGACACTAACCTACACGTGGGAGCGACCAAGCATGTACAACCAACCTCAAGGTACATCATACAAGAATACATATAATTCAGAGTGGAGCGAACCTTACACAAATGGATGGAATGCCTATACTCCAACTGAATTTGTACAACAAGAGCAGCAATATGAATGTATTACAAATAAACTAATAGAATCCATTACCAAGCATATAGCTAGCTGATGCAAATTTGAGGTGATATTTTCTCCACTTGGGTATGATGAGAATAATATCTCATACTATCTGAGCTCCCTAATGTATCAGAGTGAAGAAGAGATGACAGTTGATTTCATGAATGAAGATACATTTCAAGAAGGCGAGGAGGTAGTTGTTGCTTTGAAAGATATGATGACCAATTTTATTCAAGAATCAAACATAAGGCATCAGAAAATAGAGGGTCATATACAAAATATAGTGAATCGGATCGACCAGCTAGTGGATATATTATCTAAAAAACTACAAGAGAGCTTACCTAGTACTACTAAAATAGATCTTAAAAAACATGTAATATCAATCACCCTTGGGAGTGGGAATGAGCTTCTAGAAAAAGAAGAAGAAGAAGCCTCTATATAAGAAGAGGAAGTAGAGAAGTGGCAGGAGGTAATTAAAAAAGATGATCCAGAAACCTTTGTCCAAGAAGAAGAAGAGTGGATAGAGGTGGTTGAAGAAGAACTGGCGGAGGAACGCAATATGGAAACTATTAATAAGGCATTGTTGGCCACCTTAAGTACGGAGCATTCCTACTTCCTCTAAGACAAAATGTTTGCGTTAACTAACGATTCAAGGAGATTTTTTATTCCCTATATTTTTAATGGTTCGTCATTAAAATGGGAACTAATTGAGTTCATTGGTGCGATTAATCTAATCAATTATACCTTACTTATTATCTTATAACATGTGTCTTACTTACAAGCTACAAAAACATTATATGCAGAAACAAGTGGAAGTAAGTCATTGATTATAGACACAGGATGAGTGTAACCATGCAGGTACGTCAAGTTAACAATGTTAAACAAATGCTACATGAGAGGCAATCTATGAATTAATTTAGGTTTATTTTAAATTCTTTCTTATTTCACTCTTACTTTCATGTTAGAATAAGATTTATTTAAGTTTTGATGTGCTTTAGGTTTAGAACATTAAGTATCTTCACAAGATTCTACATGATTATGGTGTTAGGGTATACACGTTAAAGGTTTTTTGTTCATATATTATTGAAGTGCACACATTTTTATATTCTCTAAACACACTAGTGTGCCTTAAATGATTTGATACACGCTCATATAATGAACTATCTAAGTCCGTAAAAAATCTCATATTGTGTGACTTACATAATCTAATACATGACCGTGACTTACACGATCAGATACACGGTCATGTATTAGACCGTGTAAGTCCATGATCGTTTTTAAAAAGCCCTAACCCTTCTAAATTTTTCATTTTCTCTCATTGTATCTCACTCCACACTATCTCCCCTCATTTCTCCTTCCAATTTTTCACATTTTCCATCCAATTTAATGACACTCAAGCATGTCTAATTAGGTGTTTTGCTTTATTTTGGAAATTTTTGCCTTAAAACTTTTGAACTGAGAATTTGGAGCTTTAAGTGAATTTATGTGATTTTATGCTTAAATTTGGTTTAATAGTTGAATTTAAGTCTTACTCAACTACTTTTATGGTTCAATTTGTGTAACTGCATGTGAATTGGGTTAAAATTCAACTTCAAATATAAAATTATGCATTTTGGGCTCACTAAATATTGTGATATTTTTGTGTAAATTTAATTTAATTAGTTGTGTTCAACATTAATTAACATTGGGTTTATGTTTAATTGCATGTTATTTTTGCGTTTTGCATGAATTTAGTGTTTAATTTCATCAATTTTGTGTAATTGTGAAATTAGGTTTTTAATTTCAAATGTAGGAATAAATTTATAATTAAACAATTAGAGTAAACTGAAATGTTAGTTATAATGTTTTTTGTTGAGACCCGTTTCCGGACCCCAACTATCTAGAATATCATAAAACGTGAGCTTTTTCTAATAGAGAACACCTTAACTATTATCAGTTCATCTTCTTACTCTGATACCACAAGATGTCGGACCCCGCTTTCTGAACCCGACAATCGCATTCGGACGACTCACATTTATCAACTATACTTACATTCAAAACTCCCCTTTTCTAACCTCAGCTCCGCTCTTCGAATAGTCGACTAATCCATTTATCCATTTCAATCTGAATACCTCACGGAACAGCGTTGGTGAGTCCACACTTTACATATGTACATGCTTCGGGGCTATTAGTATAACTTTTGCTATAGACATCCAATTTAGTGTTTCTTTAGATAACTTAATAGAGGACTTCAAGAGCTACAACTTTCATGAAGATCTTGAAGGCCAATTGTAAATTTTGGATGGTTAAAAATAGGACAGAAGATAACCATAAACAGTAACCTAGACGATATTCATGAATAGTAACACAGAGGAAGTCTGTGAACAGTAACACATACGATACTCGTAAACAGTAACACAGACAAAATCTGTGAACAGTAACATAGACGAAATCTATAAACCATTTCAATCTTATTTCCTATATGTATGCATGGTATGCATGTCAGTTAATGCAATTAAACTGACTTACAATGCAACAAATAATCACACAGCACACAAGTCGTACTATCATGCATTCTAAGTCTAGGAAACAAACCTAAGCTCTAATACCACAAGATGTTGAGACCTGTTTTCGAACCCCAACTATTCAGAATATCATAAAATATGAGCTTTTTGTAATAGAGAACACCTTAACCATTATCGATTCATCTTCTTGCTCTGATACCACAAGATGTCAGACCCCGCTTCCGAAGCCCGGCAATCGCATTCGGATGACTCACATTTATCAACTATACTTGCATTCAAAACTCCCCTTTTCTAAACTCAGCTCCGCTCTTCGAATAGTCGACTAATCCATTTAGCCATTTCAATCTGAATACCTCACGGAACAGCGTTGGTGAGTCCACACTTTACATATGTACATGCTTTGGGGCTGTTAGCATAACTTTTGCTATAGACATCCAATTTAGGGTTTCTTTAGATAGCTTGATAGAGGACTTCAAGAGCTACAACTTTCATGCAAACCTCAAAGTCCAATTATAACTTCTGGATGGTCAAAAATAGGACAGAAGATAACTATAAATAGTAACCAAGACGATATTTATGAATAGTAACACAGAGGAAGTCTGTGAACAGTAACACAGATGAAGTCTGTGAATAGTAACACAGACGAAATTCTTAAACCAACATAACTTCTTAACTCCTTCTTATTATACTTGGCCTATGATCTGTGTTCTATCCTCTATGTTCTATCCTTTATAGTTGACTTTTTTCTTCTGTGTTAACCACTTATTGTCTGTAGTCTATCCTCTGTGCTCTATCCTCTAAGTGATGACGTGTCCTCTGTGTTCTGACGTCATCACAGACGATACTTCTCCTCTTTATTCCTCCTTGCCTCCGTATTCTGACGTCAGCACAGACGGTACTCCTCCTTTCTATTCCTCCTTGCCTCTGTGTTCTAACGTCAGCACAGACGATACTTCTCCTTTCTATTCCTCCTTGCCTCTGTGTTCTGACGTCAGCACAGACGATACTTCTCCTTTATATTTTTCCTTGCCTCTGTGTTGTGACGTCAGTATAGACGATTCCTTTCGTCTATGTTTTTCACATGCAATCCTTCCCACTCTTACGTTCTATTCTAAACCTAACACCAGTTGGCAAATTCGTCAGGCAAAACATGTACATACACATTTCATTATCCAAACCTTTAAAATAACAGAATCATACCAAGAAATTCAAGTTCATTGGTTCCATTTTAAAAATACCATAAGAGTTATTACAAAACAGATTACACATCTCCTTAAACCAAAATACAAAATGCTCCATGCTTATATGCCAAATAAGATATTACAGGACTGACTTAGTCTAAATGTCTTTAACTAATGTGGAGTATTTGATGCCTTGTAGGGATCACTATTGTCTTGGTTTGCACCTGAGGAAGGAAGAAAAGGGGGTTGAGCTACACAGCTCAGTGGCTAATATACTTATAGCCATTAGCAATTAGCACAAATTTAAGCATATTTCAAGTAAACAGAATAATGCAGAACACATAATGCTTGACAATTTATAGATGCAATGCACAAATAAATGACTCGAGGGTTCTATGGACAGAATGGAGAAATCGAAGTTTACCCCGTGAACAGAATGAGTCCTTTTTCGGAGCTCATATGCCACAAGCTGGCAGCTGGGAGAAGGCTCTTATCAACGTGCACCTGATGAACAGAATGGTTCCACTTTCGTCAAAACAAAGCACATATTCATTTTCTCATATGTTCAGATCGTTTTATGCTTGTTTGTCTTTTCATTCAAACAAAATGCCATGACATTGTTCAATGGCATAATAGAATCAATGTTCATAAATCATATGCATTTGCAACAATCACACATTTTATCAAGTTGTACATACATGCACATATATATAGGCAAGAATCTACCCAATCACACAATAACTATAAATATATTACCCAACAAAATGTTTGACAACAAAGGTTCACTGTTGTCTTTCCTCTTCGCCTTGGATAGGACTTGTTCGGTTTCCTACAACAAACCAAGTCCTCATTCAATAAGAATCACATTTGAGAACCTATAGAACCAAAAGCATTGAACTTATACTAGAATGCTCAAACCCATACATTCCCAAGCTCTTTGAACCAAAAGCCCTTCAAAACTCCAATAGATCTAGAAATCATCTTACCTTGGATCTTCACCAACTAATGAGATCCTTGGCTCTAAAGAAAACTCTTCCTTTCCTCTTTCTTTTCCTCTTAGTGAGTAACCTCAAAATCACTCTTCAAGACTAAGAAGATCAAACCCTAGCTTAGCTCTCTTTCAACCACCGAAACTCTCTCCTTTCTCTCTCTCTTTCACGGTTTGTCCTTTTCTTTTTCACTCCAATCACCTTTTTAGTCTTTCACATCCTAAGACAACATTTTACTTTTCTCTTTTTACCCTTAATGAATGCTAAAGTCCACTTTATCCTTCCTTATAGCTTAGGTTTTTTTAACCTTAAGTCATCTTCCAAAAATACCCTTATGCACCTTACAACATCCACACTTTAATTCCATTAATCCATGAATTAAATCTTCCTAGCTTGACATGATAGTTAACCTCATTCAAAAATAATTTATCTAACAATACTAAAATACATTCAAATCATGTTTACTAAAATAATAAAAAATTCAAGGCCCAATACTTTACCTCACCAAGCCCCAATTTTACAAATATCAACAATGGCATAATATTTATACTTGTGCCTAAGTCACATAAGCACTTTGTGAATTCTAACTCACCAACCATATAAGGTATTGTGAAACTCCTTGGATCCTTCAGCTTGGAAGGCATATGATTAGTGATTATAGTGTTACATCTTCCATTTAATGCTACCATTTGATTATCTTTCTAAGTCCACTTCTTTGATAATATATCCTTCAGGAATTTGGCATACTTGAGCATATGTTCCAATGTCTTTATGAAAGATAGATTAATTTGCAAAGTATTTAACTTCTCTATGAACTTTGCAAATTTTACATCTAGTTTACTCTTTCGTAGTCATTGAGGGTATGGAATCTTAAGTGGATATGGAAGAAGGGTAATGTAAGAAGGTTACTCACTCATCCCTTCATCTTTTTTTCTTCGTTTCTTGATTCTCTACCGAGTGGATTGCAATTTGTTTCTTTGCTGGTCATTCAAGTTCTTTCCCACTTCTAAGTGTGATTTCCTTAAGTTGATCCCTTGTGTTTGCTTCAGTATTGCTCAAGAGACTCCCCACACTTCTTGTAGACAACATATTCACTAGTTGTCCCATCTAAACCTCCAGATTATAAATGGAAGAGGTGTAATTTTTAGTTACCTATTTAAATTACCCTTCAATACTTATAAGCCTATCTATAATCTTATCTGATTTTAAGTCATTGGCATTATACTTCTCTTATTCAAATCCAGGTGGACCTTGATTGCTCATTTGGTTACCCGCAATGTTAGATCAAGAAAAATTCATATGGTTCCTCCACCTAGGATTGTAAGTGTTAGAGTAGGGGTTGTTTCCTCCTCCTTAACTAAATTATGTTCCTATATAGTTGAGTTACTCTATATTCTTGTTTTACATCAAGAAGCAATTAGCGATATCATGGTTATCTTCTCTGTATAATTTGCATCTATGTTGAATTGCTTTAATTGGAGCAAATGAAAAGGCTTTCAGGCTGTTAAGTTATTTAATTAAGTTGTCAATCTTAGCCTACATTTTTGTCGTCAAATCGATAGCAATGACTCACTTTTCATCATGAAAGGTCATTTGCTGTTTACTTTTATTTGTTGTCTAAAGATAGCTATTGTTCACCGTCTCCTTTAGTAAATCTTTTGCTTCCTCAACTGCCTTCCTCATTAGAGATCCTCTTGGAGTCCGGCTCTTTGGATTTCCTTTTCTTGTCTTATAATATCAAGTGCAAGAGTGTTTTTGATTTTGCTTGAACTCCAAATAATTCTTGTATTTATACAGTAGTAAGGACATAAGAAAAGTACAAAATTCCTTAGAATAAAGGAATTCAAAGAGTACCAAACTAATTCCCTAACAACAACGCCATAAACTTATTAAGCAAGTTTTATATCTAATAGAACTCTCAACACTCAAAAGTATACGGATCATATCTTTTAGTATCGAGCACTCAAGAAAATAGATAAAACTAATTGCACCTAACTTCATCTAAGGTATTAGAATATGATTCGAGTGAAAAATGATAGAAATTAAAACAATTAAATAAAATAAAGCAACTATACAAATAACAATTAAGCTACCAAATTGAATTAAGGTTGATCAAGGATGAATGCTTAGGATTTATTCTTTCATTATTTTGTTCCCCCAACTCTAATTGATCCAATTATGTGTCGATCATAGATTTCCTAAGGGATTGTTTACTCACTCTTAAGACCTAACCAATTAACCCTAATTGATTAACACCAATTGAAGTTGAAAAATCCAAATTTTGTATCCTCTCGATTCATAAAACTTTCCTAATATTTCCATTTAAATTTGAAGCTATCTATTGAATAATCAAGTTCTCATAAAAGATCTCTCTTTGAATGACAGTTGATTTGATAATTGCATGAGTTATCAAACTACCAACTCTCATTACATGATTTAATCAAATTACTTTTGACTCACTCTCTTGATTTATTGTCAAAGTATGAAATGCACAATTATCAAAACACCAAAATTTTGTATTGAATCAATAAAGTTCAAAGTCATAAAAAAACTTTAGAATAAACCCTAATTTGGAAATTAGAAACTTATAAATGTAATAAACATATGAGAATTCAAGTTACACATCAAGTTCGATGAAAATAACAAAAGGAAAGAAATAAAAACTCAGGTTAGAGCTTGATGTTGAAAAATAGAATTCTAAACATTCTTCTTGATCTCCCCTTGTTTGCACCACCATAACTTAACACGTTTAGTTGTTAAATTTAAATTGTTATGCAGTTAGATTTGTTTTATTTCTATAAATAAGTCCTAATGATTTGGAATGGGTTAGATAGGGCAACAATCTCATGCATTAACCGCATTTGGTTTCACACATTAACATCATCACCACCTCAATCACCATGACGGTTTCTTATGTTCTAACCTTTGTCCTTTCCTATCATTTTGTTTTATTCCCACCTTATAGGTTTATTGTTCTTACATGTTCTCCTCACATTGAGGGCAAAGTGTTGTTCAAATGTAAGGAGGTATGTTCGTTGTTATTTTTATATTAACTATGAATGGGTTGTTTGCATTGTATGTTTTATTTCGAGTGTGAATTTTACATGCCATATGCCAGTTTGTTTAGGTTGCATGATGTGATTCATGTGAATGTGTAACATCCCAACATATACCCTGAAAGTAATATAGCATGTCTAGGTGTATTAAGAAGTGGACATAACGAATTAAGTACATCTAGAGAAAATGGTACTTAATGTAAAAGACAAGGGTAAATGGATAATTTGTTTGCTTTGGCATGGATGTACATACTTATATGTGAAATATGTATGGAACTTTTTTATATGTTTGTTTGGATTTATGAATGTGAAGTGAGGAAATTGATAAAAGAAGTATTCCATAAGCAAATGGGATGTATTTGGTTAAATTGGATGTATTTTTGTGTTGCTTTTGCATGATAAGACTAAAGTTAGTTGATTTGGGATGTATACATCGTTGAATGGATAGGTTCCACTGAATATACTCTTGTAATTTGGCCATATCTTGGCCTATAGACCTCTCAATTGGATAATTCTAACTAGAGATTAAACTATTTTGAATTCTAGTTTGAAGTTAAGTTTTGGATGTTGTCCTTGTTTCCGAATAGCCTTTAGTTTTTAGGGTATAAATCTCGACATAATTAACCAAATTGCATGAAATTTATGCCATTATAAAATTAAGATATAGGAGAATGAAATTAATTGATAAGATCATAGGCAAATTTGTGAATTAAAGGAAGAAGAAGAACTAATGTGCAATTTTCCTAAAGTCAACTCATAAAACAATTGGATTAAAGAATATGTGACTAATAAGATTAAAGCATGTGTGTCCAATAGAATTGGAACACATGGTCCAATATAATTTTAACACATCGACCAACAGAATTGTAGCATGTGGTTTAATGGGATTGTAACACATGCTCCAATATGATTGTGACATATGGTCCAATGGGATTGAAATATGTGTCTAAGATTAGAAAATTTATGAAAAGGCATATAGAGAAGGGAGATGGACAACACTTTGAGGGTTTAACTTTAGATTTTTCTTCTACCTGTTTCACCCTCTTCATCTCATCATTTTTCATTTGGTGATTCAAGCAAAGCCGAAGAGGAAGGGAAGGAAAAGCATTAGAAGAATTATTTTTGCCAATTTTAAGGTTTAGGACTTCACTTAGTTGATTTCTTTATTTGTGTATGCTTGAATGGATATAAAGATTCATTTAGATGTGGAATGGTTTTTGGGATGTTGCTTTGGTATTATTTTGGTGTCACCTTTCATAGAATTGGTTAAATATGACAAGAGAGTATTGTATAGTGGAATTTTGTGTAGGGTTTATTTGATTTAGTCACATTATTTGAGTCATAACTCAGCCTAAAAACCTCCAAATTGTGTGATTTCTATTGCATATGAAACCTAAGACATAGAGATAAACATTCTATAAGGGAATTTGACTTAATTCTAGCTTTATGATCTTGGAAATTGAGATCAAAAATGGTGAATTGATGTTGCTCCTGTATTAAAGCAGCTTGTGATATTTGGCCTATATCTTATGAGTTAGGAGTCCAAATGACCTGATTGTTAGTGCTATAGAAACATAGAGGGAAAATTTTCTAGAGGACCCAGAAATCCAGTTCTGATTTTTCTATATGAATATTAAGGAACAAGCAGTGGTATGAATAGAGAAAGTGTCTGCAACGACCGTGACATTGTTTTTATTTCCAATTTTTACCATATCTTACCTAAACCTTTATGAATGTGTATGAAAATTTTCACACCTAGAAATAATGAAATAGGACTTACTACATGTGAATTGGGAGACTGAACATTAGAACTTAGTATTAAGCATAATGCATACTAAAGAAAATTTAAATATACATAAATGATTTGTATGCATATTCATTACTCATATGTGCATAGTATCATTATACAAATGTAATTTTGATACCCATCAAATGGTGCACAATAATGACTTGCATGCATGAATATGAATACAAATTTTATGACCTAAAATGTATATCATATGAGTTTTCAATATATTAATCGTGAAATTGATAAATGATTAAAAGAAAATGTTACAATGCCTGCTTCAGTGTCTTGGTGATGGATAGATAAGGATGCCTATAGGGTTACAGTACAACTGCTATAGTTTGAGACCACCAACGTCCATAATTTGATACCTTTGGGTATCCACAGTTTGATACCTTCCAGTAGCCACGGTTTGATATCTTCGGATATCCACAGCACCCATTATCCACACCCACAGAAAATGTGCAGGCTTAATATAGAAAGGAAACTTAACGGTCATAAATAAGAAATACAACATGACAATATGAATAATTGGTATTGATGAGCATTTGTATTAATTGTAATGAAGAATTGCAATGATTTGTAATTATATTGATAATTTGTATCAATGAGTGTTGAATATCAATATTTGGCTTATAAATGTGCATTTTTGGTATATGGATAATATATTGAAGGATATTTACATTATGTACTTTGCTTAAGTATGCCATGATTGTTTACATTAGCATTGAATATTAATGTTTTGTTTATCAATGTGAATTTATGGTACGCAAGTTGTGATATTTTTTAATATGTGTGTTTGGCGGGTGACTGCTGTGAGTGGTCATCCAAACTAAGTGCTTCCCCACTAAGCTTTCAAGCTTAGCGCGAGTGTTAATTCATGTAGGTCCAAGTAATAAGAGTATAACACAGGTATCATCTACAAGAACCAAGGCCAACAACTAGGATAAAAGTACCTTTGGATGTGTCTTTTGGTTTAAGATGATTGTATATGTAAAGGCATAAAGGAAATTGTATATTTTCTTTTTGGATTATCATGTAAATATAAAGCAATGATAATGTTAAATGATGTGAAATTTTGTAGTATGTATATGTGTAGCATTAATTAGAAAAATGTATGATGACAGTCCTTCTAAATGAATAGAAATGTATGTCATGAGTGTTTATACAAGAATTGGGTTGCCATGTATATGGGTGGTTGTACGCTCCATATAGGGGGCGTTATAGAATGTGTCAATGGCTAGAACTTAACGGAATCGATTTAGCTTTTAACATAGTCTTTTAGGTTGCTAAGATTTATTAGCTTGTGAAATTAGTGACCTAGGTTACTTTGGATAAATATGCATATTAATTAGGTTATGATGTTAGTTTATTTACCCTAGAAATTCATCACAATCATCTATAATTTTAGGCCAGTTGAATAAGTAGCAAGGCTAGTACCTTTTCATTAGAACGATTAGCTAAAGAAATAAGGTAGGTAAAAAAAGTGTGAAAACTTAAGCAAATAATTATTCCACTGGCCCTTTTGGAAACAAATCGAGTTATGAATAGAGCTAGTAGCTAGTTGATAATGTGATATAGCTAAGTAACTGAGGGACAGGCATTAGAAATGTTGGCCTTAGCATCAAAAGACTATAATGACATTCCATCAAAGCCATTTAATAAAAACATGGCCTAGTGGGGTAACCAAATCGACATGCATTACAAATGTGTGCCTTCTCATTAAGAGGCTAGGTTCATGTCAATAAAAATTTACAAAATAGTATGTTTGTCAAATAAACCCTACAGATCTAGTGTATAGCTTGAATTTTCATGAAAACTTACTTAGAGACAGTTACACTTTTGGTCGACAGAATAATGATCAATATATTTGTGCAAGTGATAGGGGTAAATAAACTTGACATTAAGGTCTTGATTAGTGTGTATATTTAGTCCAAAGTACTTTGACACAGGTTTCACTAGTTAATAAGTTAGAACAACTTACGAGATGGCATTTGTAGTTAAATTTGTTTTATTATGTCTAATGTCATTGCCTCATTATTGCATTTGTGTGTATGTTGTGTTTTGGTGTGTTTTTGCTTTGCTTATTTTGTTTTGTTTGAGGATAAGCAAAAGTATAAGTGTGGAGATGTTGATAGTGGTAGATTGCATAATGTGTAGTAGGTAGTTTATCATGTGTTTAGTAGTTAAATTTAATGTTTAATGCATGTTTAGGTTAAGATTTTGTTATTTACTTAAATATTTGTGTTTTGAGTGTTTTGTGGGTTATAGCACCTTATTGAGCTTTAATTTTATGTGTTTGAGGTGCCTTTATGTGTTTACTAGTATTTCAAGGAAAATATTGAAGAACGGAGACAATTCAGAGAAAGCACGAAGCTAAACTCAAGGCCACGATCGTGGCTAATAGGCCACGATCTTGACAGAAGGCGTCACAATCATGGCCTGTGCGACAAACAATGTGCATCGAATTACTGAACTTCATTTTTGGGACATTTCAAAATTTTGGAGCCTGAGAAAACCCCAGAGTTTCCCCTAATTAAAAAATACTACAAAAGGAAAAGAATATAACCCTAAAAGGGAGCCTCCATTTGCTTTTTTTAAAAAAAAGAAAGATCCAAGGAGAGAGAAGAGTAGAGAAGAAGAGGGAAGAAGAAAGAGGGTCATCATGCTGCTACCTTTTGGATCCATCCCGACCCCTTCCAAGTGACTTTTCATTTCTTCTTTTTTTATCCTTTCTTTGAATGTATGAGATGGATTGAATAGTAATGGATTTGGGGTTTGTTGATGCTTCTCTAAACTCTTTAGTGATTTGTTCTTGATTTAATGTTAATATGATTTCTTTTGATTTTAATTCATTGGGTATTGTCATTACTTGAGGTATTTGCATGCTTCGATAACAAATCAAGAGAGTGAGCCGAAGGTAAAACAATTAGATTGGGTAATGAGAGTTAAACAACCTAATAGATCACGCAAGTAATCAAATTGGTAATTTATAAGAAGAGAAATCTCGTGTGAGGACCCGATAGTCTATTAGAGAGCTTAAGATCTAAATAGTATTGTGGGCCTTTTGTTAATTAAGGGATTGTAACTTATATAATTTAATTAGGGTTTATAATTTAGGGTTTAATGATTATAATTTGAGAGAGAGTAATCAACCCTTCGAAAGTTTAGGACCGATACCGAATTAACTCAAAATTAATCATGTTAGCATTTGATGATAGGATAAATCCCCTTCTCATAATCGGTTAATCTTCCTTGTGTGATTTTTGATTGTTCATTGGCTATGCCTAATTTTGATTTCTTGTGTTAATTTTACAATTTCATTTTAATTACCATTTTTTACCTTAGATAAATTTAGGATTTGAATAGTTTACTAATTCCTTGTGGGATCGACACCTCATACACTACACTCACAACCCATGTACTTGCGATATATTGAGGGTTTATAAATTGTAAAACTTGCCCCCAATAATGGTGGCTACCTTTTTAAGGCTTCTTATTGTTATTAAATAGTCTCTTAGTGTTTTGGGGGTGTAATTAGGGTTTTTCCCTTTGATCAGTTCGAAAAATGTCCGCAAACTATAAAATAAATGAAAAAAGTCATGCCTGGGAACCCTCTATTATGATTGTGACATAGGAGTCACAATCGTAACTCTAAAAAAATTGCTTATGTCACAATTGTAACTCTAGTGATTCTTTTTTGTTATGATCGTAACTGTGCCTATACAGCTCCAGGCACGTCCAACTTCCTTGTTCTTCACTTATCTAATTTCCAATACTAACAAACACACCAAACACTTCAAGAAACATATAATTAAGATTGAAAACATGATTTAAACTATGTAAAAATCATCTAATAAACACCTATAAACAAACTAAAACACATATCAAAACATAGTATAAACTACACCTACCAACTATATTCTCCTTAAATTCACCTAGTTGCCACATAAGTTGCTCAAATTGGCTTTGTTTGCAATTAGTAATGACTAATCATATGTACTAAATCTTTCCTCCTCCCTTGTTTCTTTGTATATTGTTTTGCTTTGAGTTTGAGTCATGATGTACCTGTAGGAAGTTAGTAGCAAAAGCACTCCTTCACGTGTTTTACTCAAAGATTCCACTTAACTCTTAACCTAAGCTCTTGATTGGAGGTCATTTACAGACTAAATAATCTAAATCAAGAAAGCTAGTTTGAATTCCATCCCCCCCCTACCCGCCCTCCTTGTGTCAAATGCTCCCAGAGAAGCAAATGTAGGTAATAGACAAACAAGGAAACCAAATAAAATCTAATGGACACGAAAACTTAAAACAACAAATTAAGTTTAAAGGAACCCAATAGGATTTAATAACAAGAAGAAGAATTTGAAAAGAATCAAATAACGGTAATAAAAATAAAATTTAATTAGATAAATAGAATACCTTGCTAGTAGGATTCCTTCTCCTTACTGTGATAGGACTAAACCTTTCTTTAATGATTGTTGCAACTATTAGCCCATTTGTGTTTGATTTAGGAAAAAAAATTCTAAGGCTTTTTTTAACAAAACTTTGCTAAAATTTTTTTACTACCTTGAAATTAAAAAAAATAAAATAATGATGTTAGGAATAAACTTGAATAAAGAACAAAGCTCTTATAACAAATTATGATAAAAATCTCATTAATAAGACTAATGGGATTCGATATTAATATGAAAGGACATATAACTATTTCATAAAACACAAGTTAATCTATGAAAACAAACATAAAAACACAAAGAAGGATATGAGTTACCATACTAAAAAAAAAAGAAAGGGTTAGGAGTGATAAAATCATAGTTTTGATCGCCATTAGTAAGCTAGATTAGATCAAAGTTTTTAAAGAACCTTGAGTAAGAGCACTTTAAAATATGGAAGAAATATCTCTCTAATGGTTTTGATTAATCAGTAATAATGTAAAATCATCAAAAAGTGTCTATTACAAACATTAGTAAGCCTCTTATAAGCATAAAACCCTAAAAACTATAGTTCTAAAAGGAAATAAACACTCAAAATAACAAAATCCTATCAAAATAGCAAAATCGTATATGTAAATAGTACATGATTGGTGCTTGTCTTATATTATGATCATTTTTGGTTCTATTTTAGACAAAACTACGTAAAACTAAAGACGAAGTCGACGTAAGTTATAAGTTAAACTCTAGCATCAGTTTTGATATATAACTTTGACCACAAAAATTTGTAGAAGATTGACGTCAATCGTAGATGATGTTGATGCCAATTACATATTGTTTCTTCATCATAAACAATGCAAAATTGATGCTAATTATTCTTGAAGTCCATTGTCGATTAAATTTTGAAACTGTGATTATTTAACTTACTCCTTCACCTAAATCATCATAATAGGTTTAATTTCATCCTTTAAAAGTAGCATAAGTCTCACTCCGTACATAAAGGACCACTAACAAAAAATTAAGGACCTCTTTGACCTTTTTTCCTCTAATCTATATCATCATTTATCCAACATTCTTCAATGGATCTCCAATAACTCTTCATAATTGAGTAGTACGTACTTGATTTTTAAAAAACCAATTCAAACTTACTTGTGAGTCTCTAACGTATTCTTAAGTAGGTTTGCATTATTAACCATAATGACAAGCAAATTATCTCAAGCCTAATGACAAGAGAAGCATCTCAAGCCTAGAGGCAAGTGAAATACCGTAGGTTTAAGAATAAGCCAAATATCTTAAGCTTAAATACAAGTGAAACAACTTTAGCGTAATAAAAAGTGAAATAACATACTAAATGGCAAGAGAAATTATTGAATGAAAAGAGAAATAACATACTAAACGGTGAGTAAAACAAAAAACCAAACAACTTGGAAAAAAAATCACAATCAAAATAAACAAAACAAAACATCAACTAACTTAAAATTCAAAACTAACAAACTATTAAAATGACTGTACGAAACAATATGAGACAAAACCATAGTGGAAAATATATTATATTTTTGGAAATAGACCTATTAATCAAAATGGTAAGAAAAGATGCGATAGCGAATAATCAAGACGCCAAAACTGAAAAATGTAACCAATAATAGAAAGTAGCTCATTAACTTTTAAGATGCAAACTTGAATTTGAAATGTTAAAACTTCCACTAGAGCCTAGGCATCTAGCAGAAGGTACGAGGTTATACAAAATAACACGTCTCTTTGACTTTCGAACGGAGGAAAAAAAAATACAATAGGATAATGACACGTAGCATAATCTCATGCCTCTCAACTCTTTTCTTTCTTTTTACTTTTTAACTAAAGATGAGAAACTCTCTATTTCTTTCTGTATCTTATTAGCTTGGTCGGTGGCATTCGAATGATGAAAAATATTTTGAGACTTATCTAAAAGAAATTCATGAATCAAATTCGATAACTTTGACACAACTTATTGTACCAAGTGAGTAGTTAAATAATTAGCTCTGAAGGGAATCAGAGTTTGCTTAGATTGTGAAACCCTTGAGCTCAGGGACTTGAAATTCTTTAGAAAGCCCTCCACCACTACACGTTAAACCTATCTTGAGGAGACTAGACCCACAATAGCCTTGACCATAGGCCTGACCTGTCCTAAACTCATCATTTTTCACTTTTCTTCAGTTACTGGCCCAATTCAAATCCCGTTTAGTTTAAAACTTCAGGATTAGCAATGATTTAGGCTTTGACATTAAGTTTAAGTCTAAGTGCGGTTTATCAGAAGAAATTGCGGCTGAACTTACCCCTGGTCGGTCGACGTGACACAATATTTATAATTAAGACTTAATTCAAACCGAAGACATAACCTCACGTTGTGTTAAATTTTCGGTCATTGGGCCGGGTGTTGAACAGCGTTAGATGGGCATGAAAAATTTATTCAGAACTTGATCTCCAAAATTAACTTGCATTAACTTATATAAAAAAAAAAAAAGAAATTTACCTGTGTTGGTTTCGACCCAAAAGTAGTGAAAACTGACCCAAATCCATCAACGAATCTTAGCAGAGATTCGAGTTCGAGACACTTCTAATACACTAATTGTGAAGATAACTTAATGATTATTCGTTTGTTAGGATCAAAAATAAAAAGTTTAGTAAATAAGGATCCTATCAAAACTTTTTTTTTAAGAATAGTTAGACCGGGCATTTCTCAAGAACGTTAACTAAAGAACCTAATGCTACAATTTGAATCTGGAACCTACATATTGATACTTACGATTTTGATAACCATACCAATAATTTGAAAAATATTTAATGCTTATTTTGGCCAACTTTTTATCAGTTTTTTTAGCTGAGTGGAATATATTTCTGCTGTGCTCATTATTCCAATTATGATCCTATTCATATTGGACCTAGCTCCCTCACATCTAATGATTTACGCACCCAAATCAACGTGTATTTCAAGATTTTCCACGAAGAAATGACCGCAAGGAGCTAAGTAACAAGTTGAGACTTGAAACATTAATGTCTTTTGGTGACGGGCAGGCTAAGCCCAGAAAAGGACAGACATAACCAGGTACATGCCCAGCTAACTTTTTGCGGAAAGGGGCGTTTGAAAGTGACCGACAGTGGCTTATATACACACTACAGACAACATATCAAGTGACTGTCGATGGCTTAAATACATACATTACAGGCAATATCTATAGTGACTGTATCTATAGTGACTGTAATGGCTTATAAGTAATGAGACTTTGTATTCCTTTCATTTAGTCTTTTCATCGACAGTGCCTTACGCGGCGGGCTAGAAGGTTCATCGCTTCGCCATGTCCAAATGCTTGTACGGGAAGAGGAAATCGACGGTCGGTCCTGAACAGAGCTAGTTATACATTAATTGTCTCATTGGCTCAACTCAATAATTGCACCAGACTTTTAATTTAATCTCCAAAAGATAAAAAAATATTTTTTAAATCTTAATATTTTCTTCAAAGTGTAACTTCAATTCCAACAAATCTCAACTTTAAAATTTTCAAAACTTTTAAAATTAGACTCTCATTGAATAGAAATTTTAGTGGGACTAAACTTCTGCAAGCTAAATATCATGTTAGTGTTCTTTAACTCTGTTGACGGATCTCACTGTCAACAGAGCACTGTCACGTGACAAGTAGGTTCATAAACAAATTTTAAAATTAAGTATATAGTTAGAATAATTAATCTATAATATTAATCATTTAGGCCAAATTGTTAACTAGAATTCCTAAATTCCCTAATCAACTAAACTCAATTTATTAAAACACTTAGTTAGCACCAAACTTCCAAATTTTCTAATTCCCCGATGATGCACATTCTCATAACTTTTGATTTTTTTTCAAGTAAGCTGGAGACATGCATGTTATTATAAAGACTTTGTAAGGAACTCTAAGTTTGCACTCTACATGAACTCAAGTCTAAGTATGATAGTTGAACTTTCACAAGTTAACTCAACCTTACCAAATTCCTTATGTTTAAGGTATTTCTCATAAAGGCTAAACTAAACTCGTGACTTTTACTAAGCCAACACAATAGAATAGATTGTAATAAGAAGAGAAAGATGCACCAAGCTTTATAGTAAATTTGTCAACCTTTATATTACTCTTAATTGATACAAGGATGCAAAAACTCCTACTCTCTTTAATTGAATCAAGTCTTTGCTCAAATGAGTTATTTATAGGCTTTTGTTGACTTTTTAGGCAAGAGTGCAAGAAAGTGGGCACATGGCTACTAAATCACTAACTTATTTGGTGGTTGACATCTCCGACCACTTTAAGCATTACTTTAGTGGGTTCTTTACATATCTTACCACTATCATACTTTTAAGTAAAAGGAACATGTGATAAATGAAGACAAGACACCCCATCCATGTTCTTTGTCATGTCCTCCCACTTCTTTGATGATTCATCCCACTAATTTTCCCACGTCTTCATCTAAAGGTGAAGGTGAGCCCAAGTTCCTAGCAAATCGCACATGGTCCAACCAAATGTGCACCCATGGTCTAGTCTGTTCATTTATGGTCTGTCATTTGAACATAATTTCATCCCTAGTCCCACCAAAGATGTCTTGGGTAAGTCCAATTCACCCTATCCAAGTTGATCAGCACCCCACTATCGATTAAAGCTAGTAGAAGCTCAAACCATGCTTGATCTTACTTGGTAAGTTTACCTTGGTTCCCTTGGCACGCTTTTGTTACGCATAATCCATGCTAGATACTGGCCAAGGCTCACTAATGACTAAAAAGAAGGGTCCTACAATGTTAAGAGGCTAACATATGTCTATTAACTAATCACAGACTCACAATCCAGCAAAGAACAATGTACAAGGAGGACATAAATGCATACAAAGGTTGGTTTTATACCCCATGACAATAAATGGTAGAAGAAAAAAAGACATATCTAGAAATGAAAACTTAATACCTAAAGATTTCATAGCCTTCACGATGATTAGGTTATGAAAGAGAATTCAGAATAAGAGAATAACAAGAAAATGGAAAAAGGTAAGTGAAGAGAGGAAAAGAGACAGCCACAGTTATCAGCTTTAGAACTATATTTGATATAAAATTACCCATTCTATGTTCAATTTTTGTAATATGTTTGTGCCATATGTTATTTATGTTCCACCATTATATATTGTTTTTACTTTTTTACTTGTCATTTTATAAGAATATCTCTTTTATAAAGCCCAATATTCCTATGTTTTATGAAACCCAGAAAACCTCAAGATCAATCAATATTAAGTCATAATCTTTAGGCATCCATCTTTATAATTGACGAAACCTATGTTCTCTCTTTCTTTTTTGATGCAATTCCATACGTTTATATGAACTGGACAATTCTTGTCATATAGTGGTTCAAAGGATTTTTGGTTTAGGACTCAACGACCTTTGAAGAAATTATAGGGCGAAGAAGTAGAAGATAAGGAGGTGCTAATAATAATGGTGGTGTGGTTTTCTATGTAGGGGGATTGTCAAAGAAAGCTAGTGTAGTAGAAGTCAATGAAGGGAAAGGAGGATAAAGTAATGAATAAAAGGGAAAGGACGATCTAGCAATTATCAAATATACATAATTTTATTTTAAAAATTTGCTAGCGGGGTGCACTATATCACGTAATAGTGCTACTCATCAACAAATTTTAAAAAATATATATGACATAGTGCTTAACTAAAGGAAGTTTAACTTTTTTTAAATTTCTTATCTATTGAGATCTATTTTGAACGTTTTGAAAATGTTAAGGCTGAAATTCAATGCCATGAAACATTATGGTTGAAGTTGTATTCTAACAGAAGCCTTGATGTTCAAAATGCACTCTTTGTCATCTCCAAATGTATGACATCAATTTTTCCTTAATTTTTGTCATTTTATTGTGATCCACACGTGAATTTCTTAGATGGGACTTTTAAATGGGACTTTCTTTAAGTAAATTGGTAAAATAAGATTCTCATATTTATCATAAAGTGCAATCTAATTTCTAACATTTCTAAAAGTTTAATTACTCTAACTTCTCAAAAATTTTAATTAAATTCCTAAAATTAATGACTAAATTAAATAATTTAATTCTTTTGGACAAATTATTTGCAAATCCTTCAAAAATACTGATAATATTAAATTTGAAACAATTGCCAATGTGAAAATAATAAAACAGTCATTTAAATTACTTCAAAGATGATAAAAGTTAAAAGTAAATATAAAATTTCGTCTTAATAAAACAGTCATTCAAATCAAATTACTTTAAAGATTATATAAGTTTAAAGCAAATATAAAATTTCGTCAATGTTAAGTATAATTTTTAAATACAACTTTCAGTGATAATTGAAATCATTCTTATTATAATGAACTTAAACTTTTAAACGAGTTATGGAACTTTTTTTGAAATAGAAAATTAGTTTCATGATAAAACTTTAGGATAAGAAAGTGTACAACTTATAAGCACGAGGTATAAAGAAAATTTACTAGTCCCAATTTTCCTAAAGTACTTACCACCTGAAAGATTATAAGGGGTCTTAAAATGGGGAAGAGAGGTGGCATTAGTAGTGAATACAATTAAAGAGCTCTCTATTGCCTAGCATGAGTACTATATTGTGATCCAGAAAGCTTGAGAACTAGCCTCTTATATACAACAATTTCTTACTATGCTTTAACTAACTTTTGATGTAAAAAGGCTTGATAAACTCACTTCTTTAATCAAGGATATAACATCCCTCGTGAAGGAGTGTGCATCCTTACCTATATTAAATAAAATCATGTAGTTTATTTCCTTCCAAGTGGTATATGCTATGAGATCGAGAGCAACTTTGAGGTAGCCTTATATCTTCCCTAGCTTTGGTTTGTCTCCAACTGATAATGTCACAATACAGATTATAAAGCTAAAGAATTTGTTGTTAACTGGCCCTAATAAAACTTCACTTAAAGAACAGATGATCTAAGTTCTTGGGGAGATTATTACAAAGAATGTGAGCTTGCCTGCTATATTTACCAAAATATAACTTGTATCTACTATTGAGCAATTTTTATTTCTAATAAAAGCCCAATATTTGTAAGTATACAGGTCATAAACTTCTAGTATTAAAAATGTCGATCCCACGAGGAGTTGGTGAACTAATCTAATTCTAAGTTATCTAAGGCCTAAAAGGATTATCAAAAAGAAAATAAAAACTAAACAGAAAAGTAAATTCACGAATATAGATTGAATGAAAATTAAATTGTAAAATCAACACACAAGGAATCAAATTGAGCACCACCAAATTAACAATTGAAATCACACAAGGAAGATTATCCGATTATAAGAAAGGGGATTTATCCTATCATCAAATGTTAACATGATTACTTTTGAGTTAATACAGTATCGGTCCTAGACTTTCGAAGGGTAGATTACTGTCTCTCGAGTTATAATCATTAAACCCTAAATCATAACCACTAATTGAATTATGAAATTTGCAATATCTTAATTAACAAAAAATCCACAAATCCAATCAGATCTTAAGTCCTCTAATAGACTATCGGGTCCTCCCATAAGATCTCTCTTAGTATAAATTCCCGATTTGATTATTATGTGATCTATTAGATTGTTTAACTCTGATTATCCAATCTAATGATTTTGCTATTAGTTCATTCTCTTTATTTGTTACTAAAGCATCCAAATACAACAAATAACCACAATACCCAATGTATCAACATCAAAAGAAATCACATTGACATTTATTTAAGAACAAATCCCTAAGGAGTTTAGATCATCATCATCAAACCTAAATCCATAACTATCGAATCCATCTTATACATTTAAAACAAAGAACAATAAAGATGAAATGAAACGTCACTTGGAAGGGTTGGAATAGATCGAGAAGATAGCAACACTATAACCATTCTTCTCCTTCTTCCTTTCTCCTCCTTCTCTCTTCTTCTTTCTCTCCCTTGGATCTTTCTCAAAGTGATAGAAAATGGAGCTCCCACTAGAGTTCTTTTTCATTTTTTATATATTCTTTTCTATTTTAGGTAAGCCTATGGTTTTTCGAGTCCAAAAAGTCCCAAATGTCTCTCAGTAAGTCATGTTTGAAAGGTTATTAGTGCTGTCTATCACGCAGGCCTTATGGCACTTCATTTAGCTCTCTGTCATGATCGTGGCAGACAGGCCATAATTGTGGCTCCCCTAACTAGTTCTATCACGATCATGGCCTATAGGTCTGGCTCTGAGCTTTCTCCGATTCTCCTCCGTTCTTCCATATATGTTCTCAAACACTAACAAATACATCAAGACACCTCAAATACACAAAATTAAAGCACAGAAGTATACTCTAACCTATATAACACTCAAAACACAGACATTTAACCAAATAACACAATCCTAACCTAAACATGCACTAATCATTCAACTTAAAAACTAAACACATACTAAACTCACTAAAACATTATGCAACCTACCACTATCATCTACTGCTAATGCTTTTTAATTTCTAGGAAAAGGATAAAAGAAGCCTTAGGAAGATTAGTATAGGATACACTAAATTAGCTTAAGGTATTTTAGGAACAGTTTTTTTAGAGATTTTAGCACGAGAGCTATTGGTAAATTATCTTAAGTTGTACTTCAGTCGTATTACCTTATTATCCTTACTTGAGTTTTGTTGATAGTTAGGCATAGAGTTTGAAATGGAGTAGAACCATAATTGAAGCTAAGACTAAGAACATAAGTTGTTGTTGTTCATAATTTTAATCTTAGAAAAGGCAAGGATGTAGAAATTCAAGTTTGTAGCAATTGAAAGAAGATGTAAAGGGCCAATAAGTTGCTATAATTCTTACATAACCATATATTCTCATTGTTCCCTATAATGTGCTTAATGAATGTAGCTAGCTTGTCCTCATCTTGAGCATTTAGATTAAAGATAAGGAGGTGCTGGCTTTAATTTGGACCTTTTACCAGTTGGCCTTATAAGTACTGATTCTTACCTATTTCACCTATAAGGACTCATGATCAATAAGGAGCTTCTAACTTCTTTTGGCTAAGAGGACCTTGTTTATAGTGTTGATGGTTTTTATCATAAGGCCTCCTTATACTTTTGATTTACACACTTCCATCTACTTTAATTTTCTTTTAGATTTGTTATTGAGGCTTCGAATCTAAAGTTAATTTTTCAGGAACATTTCAATATACTTAGTGACTTTTCTAAGGAGGAATAAGTGGCAACACCAATGAATCTACAAATAAGACAGAACTGATTTAATTAGTTAAAGTCTCCTTGTCATTAAGAGAAATTTATTCTTCTAGCTAACTCTCATATTAATAGCATCAAATAAGGGTTGGCAATCCGAGTAAGCTATTCTTAAAGTGACTATAGATATCCCATAGTATCTAAAATGAGGTTGTATAAGTTGAAAGCTTGAAATACTAGTCATTATTGTAGCTCTTTCATAAGTACAAATAAATGAAAAGAAGTTTCTCTTTACACCATTAATAAAAGAACCTTGCAAGATTTGAAAGAAATCTAGGGAGCTTAAAAGCATTTTAATAAAATTCAAATTAGCTGTATAAAACATCATAATGCCATTTAGAAAAGTAAGATTAAAAACCTGAAGTAATAAGTGCTTGATTGACTATATATTTATTCCCTAATTCTTAGTGATTAATGTTATGATGTGATTAAGATACTCATTTTAGTTCATATTTTGTTTTAGGTATAAGTTGAAGGAACAAGAACCAAATTGAGCTAAAAACATATCCTTGGATTCGTCATATTTATTCAATCTTATTTGCCTTTGTGGAATAAGAAGGAGATGAATTAGGGTGAATATGAGACAAAGAATGAAAGAAATGAAGTTATTGTAACTTGTATGGTTATGTATTGAACTATGTAACTAACTAGGAGCGTGACAGAGCTTGAATACAACATTTTAGCCACTTTTGCAATTTGTGGGCTAATACAGTTGTGAAAGTGAGCTACATGACTATATAGCTTATTGTGAATATTTAAGTTCACAATTCTTTCAATTTCACACACATGGTTACCTATACGCCTATATCTTGGATTATGATAGAACCCTAATTTTTACTATAAAAAGGAATTTAAGATGCCAAAGGAGGCATGAATAGTTTAGAGACATAAAAGTGGGCATATTGTTTACCCTGGGATAATTAAGGACTTAATCTTTACCCTTTCGGTTTAAAGGAAAATTTGAGGTAGAAGAATATGTTTGGGCATTTCTTAATCTAATGGTGTTATTCTCACTCTCTTTTAAAATTGATTGTGTTATTATATGAATTACTTTTTGGGATTTATGTATGAATGATTTATACACTTCAAATAAATTATTTATGTTTAAACCCATTGCCAGAATTAAGATTGTAATATGTAATCATTGTACATTTAATACACTTGTGGTAAACTAATGGTTGATCATCATTAGGGATAACATAGCATAGGTTGAATGACCCAAGTTTATGTGTTTGTTTCCTAGATTAACATATTTTCCTATTATGTAATACAATTATCACACTAAATTTAGAGAGCTTACTTTAGGTTGTCTGATAGCTAGACCTAATTAAAGAGCATTTTTTAATTAGATATAACCTAGGGGAAATTGGTGTAGTTAATTGTGCAGAGTTAGTTCTATTTTTAAGTGTGTTTGTTGCATAATATGAAGATTAGAGCATTTATAGTGGAATAGAAAATGCTTAGCAAGATTGATATTTCTCCTAGCAATTCTTAAATGGCTTCAATTTAGATACTTAACAAGTAAGGGAAAGAGCATCCTTTTTCCCTAAACCTCTTGCTCCCTTGAATGAATTTGTAGGCTCATCATTGATAAGAATATTGAAGGATGTGGTGGTAACACAGTCGTAGATTTAACTGATGATTTTTAAGGGCAGCCAAATGCCTTTATAACATCAAACAAGAACTTCCCATTCAATTAAGTCCAAAGTTTTGTTAAAGTTAACCTTAAGAACACAAATCCTAACTTGGCCTCTCTATAATAGTTTGTGAAGTCTTGGGCTAGAAGAATGTCATCACTAATGCTTCTACATCTAAGAAAGCCCCTTGAATAGGATTGATAATAGCATACAATATGGATTTAAGTATATTAAGAAGTATCTTGGAGATGATTTTATTAATTAATTTGTAATAAGAAATGTGTATATATTCGTATAGGCTTGAGGGCTTATGAGATTTAGGTATAAGACAAATAAAGCTCATATTCCTTAAGGAGTTTACCTAAATTGAAGAATTCAAGCTCTGTTTCATCTTTCTATTTCTTTTTTTAATGTAAAGAATATGCATTATAATCCAAAAACTTAAATTTTATCTCTATATTTTACTTTAATTCATATTTTAATCCTTTTACTTTTATCGTATTATTTGAATCCCTTTTCTATATTATACATGTTTAATACTAATGATTTTATGGCTAACCATAGTCAGATAAGATTGAGCTTGGTGCCAATCTTACTCTCTCAATATGCGGTTTGAAACTCAGTCTGATTTGAGTCACATGACTTGAATCCACTTAGTTCATCTCAAAATAATGCCATTTTAGACAATCAAACTAATCAATATTATTTTAGAGAGATGTTTGGGCCATTAAGCTAGTTTCGAACCGACCTCCAAGCTTAAGTATAATCTAAAGTTCAATCAACTCAAGTTTGATTCCAACCTAGTCAACTCGACTCTAACCTATTGACTTTCAACTAGTCAAGTTAGATTAGGTTTGCTCATTTCTGCCAACCCTAGTTAACCATTGAAAGAGTAATTGAATTTTGTATGTAAAATGCGAAAGTACTATTTAAGATTATAATTATAATGATGTATATAATACAAGTAAATTAAAGTTGTAAAAATTCTTTTTTTCAAAATGTAATAGTAATTCATTAACAAATAAGTATGTATAACCTTTCAAGGATTAAGAGTACAATAGGAACAAAATATAATAGAGTTAAGCTTCCTATTTACAAGCTAGAGTTGTGGTTTTTTAATCTAGTAACCATCTTTTCCTTATATTTATGGAGAGCTTTTCAACTAGTCCTTTTGCTACAAGGAAAGTCTACACTAGAGAATGATATTATAATATAGTTGTTCCTTACTTCTTACCTCCTTCCTGAAGATTCTATTTTTCTTTCTTACCATATGTTATACAATATTGTTGCTAAGATAGTTTTCACTACTTTGTAATCTGCCTTATACTCCATTCTAAGGGTGACTGCCTAATTAATTAGTTCATTCCTAGTGTGAACTATTTTTTTAGTGTTAAGTATTGCTTGTATCCTACTTCAGATGTTCAGAGTATATGTACATTTAACCATAACATGGCCCAATGATTTTAGGTAGGTGGTACACAACCCAAAATCTAATGATGTAATTGATAACTTTGTTCTGTCTTTAATTAAGATTATCCCAACTTTCCCCAACTAGAGAATAAAGGCATGTGAGGGATCAATATCATTATCCCATACTAGTTTTCCCTACTTCACTCTATTATTTAGTTCTTTGTGGAGAAAGGTACTGTAAGCGTTTGAGTTGAAAGTTTTTGATCTATTAGCAATCCACTGGATTTTATCTTGTTTTGATTTTTAACAAGTAGGCAGATTATTCATTATAATTTCCACACCTCTTTTGTTATAGTAAGGCCATCTCTATTGATTGTTTTTGATAAACATACTAACCTTTGTGCCTGGGTTAACAACTAGTTTTAGATGATGGATCTCCTCAATATTGTATAAAGGACCCTTTTCATGCCAGTTATCATACCAAAATAGTGTTGATTCACCATTCCCTATTTTTGGGATACCAGGTTCTGCATTTATGGCTTGGTCCCTTATGTTTGCCTTAGATTCCATGACATATTCTACTTACATTTTAGGCTTCATAAGCTATTGCCTTTGATGTATACATTGTGCACCTATTTGACCCATAACTCCTCTTTCTAACTATATAACCGTCATAATTTCTTTCCAGGCAAATCTTAACACCTTGGTTTTTTCTTTGGCAAATATTACTTCAACTGACTTTTTCTTTATTGTTGTTGTGGATTGGTCCATCCCATAGGAAATCCTTTAGTTTTCTATTTATGTCCTTTAAAACACCCTTGGGAAGTGACAAGTAGTTTCTAATAAGTTGCTAGATTACTTGATATAATTTGCACTAATTAAAGTCTTCCCTTATAACTTAGGTTCCTGTTACACCAATGATTGATTTTTCTACCGTAGGGTTCCGTTAGAGGTCTGTAATCTAAGGCAATGATTCTATTTTAGGATATTAGCACTCCTGAGTACTTAATAGGAATCTTACCTTATCTTAGCCCCATCTCCATTTCTTTCGATGCTACATCCAGTCTAACATTTCCTAAAAGGTAGAAGCAGCTCTTGTTTATGTTTCTTCTCAATCTTGACACTGCTTTAAACTCCTCCATAGTTTGTATAAAGAGGTTAATAGATTGCTTATCAGCCCTGTAAAATAAAAATATGTAATTTTTAAAAACTAGATAAGTTATTTTAATACCTTTGCATTTATAGTGATATTGGAAATTATTGTTTTTTTTTAATTTTCCTCTTAAGGATGGTTGAAGGGACCCTCATGCATAACACAAACAGGTAAGGGGATAAAGGATCCCTTTACCTTAATACTTTCTTGGTTTTTATTAGCTTAGTAGGTTCTCCATTATCTAATATGGCAAGAGATGCAGTAGTTGCCCATTCTTCAACTCATTCTCTAAACTTGAGGGGCTATCCTTTTGCTTTTGGAATGCTTGAAATGAAGCTCCAACTTATTGAATCATAAGCCGTTTTAAGGTCCATTTTGATGGTGCAATTCTACATGTTTGACTTGGTGTTGTATCCTTTAAGGAATTCTAACATAGGAGGATGTTGTTGCCTATTGAACTTCCCCTTTGGAAAGCACTTTAGGCTGGATTGATAATTCTCCTTAGGCTATTCTTCAGTCTATTAACAAAATTTTTTGTGAGGATTTTGTAGAGTATATTATAACAAGCATTAGGACTAAACTCCTTCAATATGTTAGCATGTTCTGCTTTGGAATTCTGTTCAAATAAGTTTTGTTCCATTCTTTCAAGATCACTCTTTTCTAGAAAAATTCCTTCTCTGCCTTAGTCACATCTTCCCCTATAATAACCCAGTTTTGTTGGAAAAAGCTTCTATTAAACACATATGGACCAGGCGATTTATCAAGGTGTATTGGAAACAAAGCTTCTCTAAGTTTTGTTCTCCTTTAGAATTCGACTCACATAAGTTTTGTTTCATTCTTTCAAGTTCACTCTTTTTTAGAAAAATTCCTTCACTGCCTCAATCACCCCTTTCCCCATAATAACCTTGTTTTGTTGGAAAATCTTCCATTAAACCCATCTGGACCAGGTGATTTATCAGGTTGTATTGAAAATAAAGCTTCTCTAATCTCCTCTCTAGTTATCTCATTGGAAATATCTTCCCTATCCTGCTTAGTGATTTGTTTAATCCCCCTCGCTACTTCTTCTGGAATTTCTTGTACTTCAACCTTTGCCTAAACTATTTTCTAAAAAATTCATATGTAATTCTTTTCTTATTCTCCTGATCTTGGAATCTTTAACCTACGTCATCTTTTAAGTATGTGATATAATTCATAGTTCTCGTTACTTTAATAGAATTCATATATTATCTCGTGCACCACTCAAATTCCTTCAGCTATAGCATCATGTATTTCCATCTAAGCAGATTGTTGGTGTCTTTCAAGGATCTATTATAGTTGTTTAGCAGGTCTACTTCCTCCTTTTTGATCATCTAGTTTTCTCAATATTCTTCTTTAGCATTTCTGCAAATTCTCCAAGTCTTTGATCTTTTCCTCTTACTCTGGAAGTGTAATTTCTCTATTGAGTAATCTTAATTTGTCTTTCACTACCTTGAGTTTCAGACTAAGCTTGTATCCCTTAGTTCCTAGAGCCTCCTTCTCCATTCCCTTCCTTAAAGCTTCCATGAATTTGAGATTTTCCATCAAGTGGTTAAAAACTCTAAAAGGGGCTTTTTTTATCTACAAGATTAGTAAGATCTACCACTACTAGGCTATGTTTATATATGGTTGGTTGCTCATAGCTAATAGTGGTGAGCGGGGAGTGTTATAGCAAAACATCATTAACTATACATCTATCAAGCTTCTTCAATAGGAACTAATTCCTTACTTGTTTGTTGCTCCATGTGAATACATTACCAAATTACTTTAAGTATGTCAGCCTTTTGTTCTTTGTTAGCTTTTGTAATTCCTTAAAATTCTTCTAAGAACATCTTCCTCCCTACTTTTCACTTGAATAAATTGTATAGTTAAAGTCCCCTACTATTGCCCAAGATGTCTTAATGTAGCTACAAATTATGACTATTTCCTCCCAAAGTGACTGCCTTTGGAATTCATAATTTGCAACATAGACAGTAGAGATTATTATAGGCCTTCCAGTGCTTTTTATCATCATCTCACAGTGGATCATTTGGTTTGAGCAAGTCCAGTTGATTAGGTCTAGCTTTAAAAGGTTAAAGCCCATGAAAACTCTTCCACTGATATGGTTTTCATGTTAGACGCAACTTTTCAATCTTTACCTAGGAACCATAAGCATTTCTTTAGTTATTACTTTTTTATTTTGGTTTCTAATAAACCAATAAATTCTACTAAGCTATTACTGATGAAATCCCTTACAACTAGCCATTTATTTAGGCTATTAAGCCCTCTTACTTTTGATATTGCTAACTCCATTATCTTTCCTTTTTACTTGATTTTTTTCTCTTGATTTTTCTACATGCACTAAGGGAAACAACTTTTGAGTTTGGCTTGGTACTTGAAGTTTCTCATTTCTCCATCAAAGGAGTTACGTTTGCTTCTTCTTAGCTTTGATCTTGTCCCTCTACCACTTGCTTACCTTTCTCTAAAGTCTTATTCTCTTTTATAGTTTGTAATTGGCTATTTTGATCTACAAAGGGTTCCCTTATTTCTTCTGGAATCTCCATCGTTTGTTCTGTGCCATCTACAATTTTCTTATTTTCCTCTTTTGGTTCTCTTTTTTCCTCCAGATCTACTTTTCTACTTTAATTTTAGATTTCACATATAATTTACCTTCACTAAGTCTTTTTCTAGGGTACCATCTTCCTTTAACTTCATAATTCTAGGAGATTCAGGCAACTTCATTATGATATATATATCTATACACACCCTAGGAAACCCAATTCTCTTCAGTAGTATTTTCATCCATCCTTAGGGGCTTACCTATTTTTCTTGCTCTATAACTCATTCACTCTACATACTAATACACGAAGGGAACTTTGTGGAAGATAAAGGAATTGTTTCTAGTTTGTTCCTATCTAATGTGACTTCAAGATACCACTTTTAGAGCAGGAATGGATGTCCTAGCATATGTTGGGAGCTTGCATCTATTATTCTTTATGCATTGTCCTCAAAGTTGGACTTAAAAACAAACAATTCATCCTCATTAACTATCATTTACCAGTCCCATATTCCTCCAAGTTAAAAGTACCCATTTGTTCACTAATGGGATAACCAATGTTTTCTCAAGGAAAAAACCAACTAAAGATGAGCTCTATTTCCTCATTCTCTACTAGAACACTTCTATAGGTTCCTGAATTAGTCCATCATTATTCGAGTCCACATATCTAATCTTTCTAAGATTCCTAAGGTCTCCAACTATCTAGCTCAGGGTTGTTTTTCCTATGCTAGGTTCTTGGTATCTCCTTTTAGTAGAGCTTCATTCGGGGGGGGGGGTGTGGAATCAACAGTATTGTTTAGAAGTGTAGGTATTACTGTAGATGGGGTAGCTTGTGAGTTGGTATAAGAGTCTATTTTAGGTTTATCTAGGTCCATGGTGGTTGCCATTAAGTTTCTAAATCTAGAAGGTTTATTTTGTAGATTATTAGGGGTTAAAGATTGGTTGTCGGAGGGTGGGCACCAAGATTGTTAGGGGTAGGTTATCGGGGATTAGGGGAAGCATTGGATAAGCAAGAGTTAAGATTCCTTAAATTGTTAAAAATCTTTCTAAGTAATAGTTACAATCTAATTTATTTTTTATAAATACATTTAGTATAGTGGGAAGTTCACTAAGGTTTTACTTATGTAGCAATCTAAATAGATATTTGAAATACATATCATAAGTATAACATTGAATACAACTTAAGCTTAGAGGTAAATTTTATCATTTACAATTAGGTAGGTCATGTTCTGTAGAGCAGTGTTGGCCCATCAAATAAGTGTATAGTCATAGGCTAATGGTGATGGAGGTAAGAATGCTTCGTTGGATGTGCAACCTTACTAAGAGAGATAAGGTCGGGAATGTAATAGTAAGAGACAAATTAAAGGTAGATAACATTATTGAAAAATTAAGAGAGATAAGGCTTAAGTGGTTTGGAAATGTTAAGAGGAGATACCCAAATGCTCCAGTAAGAAGATGCGAGAAGATTGTACTTAGAGACTGTAATAGAAAAAAAGGGAGGCCTAAGAAGAATTGGGAGGAGGTGATCAACAATAATATGACAATGTTGGAACTTACTGAGAACATGACCCGCAATAGAAAACTTTGGGATATTTTGATTCAAATAAATGATCCCTCTTAAAAAGATCCTTGTAGTTCTTATAAATCTTTTAACTCTTTTTTCTTGTAGTTAGCCTAAACTTGTAAATAGGCAATATTTACCTCATAGGGATTTAGCCTAAGCCTTTTTATACCTAGCTAACTTGATTTAGTATTATTATTATGATCGTCTTCTTCGTCGTCGTCGTCGTCGTCGTCATCATCATTATTTTATTAATTTATTTATTATTAATATTAATATTTTTATTTTTATTTTTTATTTTTTATTTTTTCCTTATGTGGATCATTTGAAAGCAGTCTTTCTACTAATTAGGGATAAAACTACTTACTGCTGGATTTTCTCATACCCCGCATGTTAGCAAGATTTTTACTAGGTGTTATTGTTGTTTTATATCAAAATATTATTATATGTATGATAACTAAAAATAAAGCTTTAAATAAAGTGATTGAAATAAGAAGGATAGAAAATTTGTTTATTCTTATTTTAGTTATGGTTACATGTAAGGAAAAATCCCTAAAATTCACATTTAGTATAAATGTCCCTCTTATTATTTAAAGTAGGTAATTGACTCTCTTATATTTTAATTTTCTATTAGTTAACCTTCACATAACTTTCTTCTTCTATTCTATTCTAAAAAGTGTTTTTTTATTTTCTTGAAGTCTTTCTAAATTTAAATGTCTTAATTTGAATTATTAATTGTTAAAATTTGACTCCTCAATATCAATTGGTTGAAATTTCATATAAGATTCAAATTTTATGATTAATTGTTGAAGTCAAAACTTTACTATTGATTAAAAAAACAAAATTTTAGAAAGCTTCAATGTTAAAAAGGAAGATGAATAAAGTTTGTAATGGAGTTAAACAAGAACATATAAACTCCAAGGACTAATTTGAATAGAAAGAAACGTCAACAAGAAAATGGTTATTTTTAAGAATGACAGTTTGCCCCAATTTTGAAATATAGAAGGCATATTTAATATCTTATCATTACAAATAAATTTTAAAAATCATTTTGAAGAGTCATAACAATTCATGATTTATTGTACATGCATGCACATTAATGAATTAAATCTGTCTACTTAAATTAGTATTAGATTAATTATTTCATGGTAATAAATTATAGTGATACCAAATGACATTTAAAGCTTCTATCATTATAATCTTTATGTTATATCACATAACTAACTATAACACACTGCCTTTCATCTCACTATACTCTTGTTCAAAGAAGATGATAGAAGAATCTTGTACAGTTGAAATATTGTAGAGTGACTTTTACATCTTGATTGATAACTAATAAAGAGGTAGGAATAGTAACGACGTCATAATTCTCTAACTTTTACCGATTCGGTTACCGAAAATTGATAAAATAGGGAGAATGACAAAATTGTGCATAACTTGGAATCAAATATTACAAATTATCTTCATAATATTATCAAGATATTATTAGGATAATTTGAGGATATTAACAATATGTAATTAATTCTTATCAACATATTACTATTACTTTTTAAATTTTAATTTTTAATAATTATTTAATTTTATTGCATTAATTTTGTATCAAGGAAGATAAGTTTTGATATATTTCTTTAATTTTATTCTTACCATAAAATTATTTAAAAATTAATAATGTATTGAATCATTGAAAAATAATTTCGATGGATTATTTTTAAAGTACAAAATATTTTGATTAATTGTTTATAAAATAAACCATATAATAACTAAATATGAATAAATAAAAAATTCTCATTGTTATTCCTAATATTTGATATCAAATACTAACACAAAAATTAAGTTGGCTAGTCGCATTCTTAGTAATTATATACCCAACAAACATTATCTAAAATTTTATTTCTATTCTTATTCTTGCTTTTTATTTCTATTTTTTTATTTCGATTGTTTCATTATTGATTACCAGTCAAAGCTTAAAGTAGTCTTAAACACATTATTCCAAAGCATGGTATATTTGTTTGAATAAAATTGGCATTATTATTAGAAAGAAAGGAACTTGGGATTAATTCCTAGCATCAATCGCAATCTCAACGAGTTAGCTTATTAAACTAATTGACTTCTTGAAGAATCTTGCTTTATGGCGTACCAAACTTTAAGTAAATATCAAAGATCACTTGGTTCTATGTGTAAAAGTATATATTGTAGATAAGGTGAAAATATTTATTATAAATGCTTGACCCATGATTGCAGAAAAAAGGAGTTTTAAAAATGGAATTTGGCAAGACAAAGAGCGGCACTTACTTTTGTCAATGTCAAACTAGTTAGAAGCAACTTTCCAGGCCCTCTTACCTCTCTCTCTCTCTCTCTTTTCACCTGTTCATAATACACGAAAGAATCCAAAAAGTGCTTTCAAGTTTGGGCCATATACCAAAGCATTTTCCCACTACAGTTCGTCTACAAAGACAAAAGCACAATGAGACAATCCACTCCAGCTGTTTTCCTTTTGTCAATTTCTCTCCGTTTGTTTTCTAATTTTGCTGCCACCAATACCTGAATTGGTCCAAGGAGCCATTGCTGATAGAAGAGAGATTATTAGTTGTCGAACGAACGCAAGTGTGGATTGGAAGTAAAAGCAAAACGAAACTAGTATTTGAAAAAGGTTGGATAGCCAGTCAGTGGACGTTGGGCTCCTTGTTGCTCATCAAAATCAGATGCAACTTAATTAAGTGGATTGGAGAATTAAACTTCAAATTAAAATGTTCGTTTCTGCTCCAAAACGACTAGATTCAGTTTATTAACAACCAAGAGTCTTAATAAAAGTGATCGATCCAAAATCATCCATAAGTAGAAGCATTATTGCGACCCACTGATGTTCTGTGGCCTTTGGTTTGGTTGCGTTCTTTATTTTAATTTGTTTTGTTGTGCTGATGGATGACAAATTGTTTCTTCCTTGTCGACAAAAGTCCACGAGCCATATTTGCGGCCGCCAAATTTCAGCTCTTAGATTCACCACGTGGACTAACTTAATTGGAGCAACCTAGACAACCAATAAATAAATAAATAAATAGAGGTCCAAAACAAGAAGACTTCTCTTTTCCCTAAAGTGGGAATTTTAAGGAATTCTTTATTTCTCTTTCAGGTAGTGTCCAGTGATGAGATGAGAGACGTACCCCCTGAAGTGTACATTTCTTACTTTCTTTATAGGAGGATATTAATTATTTTCTATTTCATCTTTATATTCAACTTTACAGCTAAACACCATACATATTCCCCCTCGCATTTGTAAGTTTTTATTCTCAACTTGAGGAAAGCTATTTGACCCCAATTATAAGTGTGAAACTGATCGATGCTCAAGTGGTTCTCCTGTTCAGAATTTTGCTTTCAACTTTTCATGTCTTGCATAACCTACTCAGGTTCCATGAATGTTCAAACTACATAATATGATATACTTGTATCAATAAATATTATTATTACTACACTTCGTACAAAATAACTAAAATTTATTGCAAGGGCCACTTTGATGATGAAATCATTATTGCTGCCACTTCTCCAAATCTATGGGTGCAAATGCAATTTTATACACATTTACATCTTTCGTTTTCTGCCTTTCTTGAGTTCACATTCATTGCTTGTGTAACACTTATTCTTTACTTCATGCTTGGAGTTAATAGAAAAAGACAATCGGTTGAAGCTTTTTTATATAAACACCTGACAAGTGACAACAAACAATTGGCAAGAAGTTTGCGCCGTCCTTATGGTTATTATGAAATATTAATTATTTCCATTCTTCTTATTTTTATACTTGTTTATCGTACTGTCTTGTTTTAATTAACGTAATTTTATTATATGATTGGTTTTATGTCTTTCAGTGATCGAACAACCGGGAAAGGTGGGCTTGAATAATTAAAGGCACATTGAAGTAAATAAAAATTATTTTATGAAAATTAATATTATTTTACTTTTAAAAACGCAATTGAAAATATAAACAGTAAAAATGTATCTCGTTATCAACTTAGTTCCTCTCTTCTACAATTCCCTTTTGTATCCAATTTTTAAAATAAGTAATTTAAATTTATTATATCCGCTCAATATAACAATGCAGAGATGATGAATATGTAGTTAAAAATCTATGCCAGTTTGCTCAGTTTCGCTAGGAGAGCAAACTCATATAATAATTTAATTAAGAAATTTTACTTTTTACTGAACTTTAATTTGAATTATATTTAATATAATTAAATACAATGTATATCTCAATAAAACATAATGTATAATATTCAGTCTCTATTAGTTAAATATTTTATATTTGATTTTTAAAGTTCTTTAAACTTTACAATCAAATCAAATTTAATTGAATTAATTTTTTAAAATTTTCTATATGCAACAATTAAATTCTTCTAATAATTAGTAAAACTAAGAGGAACAATGTCAAGACACATTGCATGCATGGTGGATAATTGGAACAATGCATCTTTGCTTTTTGACAATTAGAGCAAAATAGATATCTTGTTGTCTACTACATAGGAGGCTTTAAAGTTATGTACCCGTTCCAAATTACCATTTTACCCTTCCCATAGGTGAGGGGATGTTACAATTCTCCCCTCCTAATAAAAATTTCGTCCTCGAAATTCTTACCTGTTGTGTCGAACAGGTG
>JAOTAY010000007.1:9452554-9473158 GCA_025629805.1 Erythroxylum baracoense | reverse complement strand
TATTCACACTTAAACCGGGAAATGTCATGAATGCATGTACAATCATTTACATGTGCAAAAATTCACTATTTACTATTTATGTGCATATATGAATGCATGAATATGTCAATACACTTTTACACATTCCTAACCCGTTCTAAATTACCATTTTACCCTTCCCATAGGTGAGGGGATGTTACACTTTCAATAACTGAACACTATTGATTTTAATTTAACAATGTGAATAATACTAAAGAACAATTAATCAAATGTAATTATCCCTCTTATAGTATAGTCTAGTGAATACAAGTATCATTCTCATAAGAACTAGAAGTATTAGTAATAGCTATCTCTTTATCATCTAATATAACAAAACACGTGATTGATTTTGAAAGAAAGGATTAATTGAACTACAATTGTTAATCTAAAATAACAAATTAAAGCAAAAAACAAAAATGAAACAAAAAAACAAATAATCAAGATCTAAATGTAGACTCCCCCCAGAATATTTCTATGTTTGTTTTTACTTTTGCCTCTAGCTCCCCATTAGTAATTATTCATAGCTATATTCTCAATCAATTTTTTTTACTTAGTAGTTTTAAAGTTGTTAGCTCCATATAAAAATGCATCAATCAACTACTTAGATGGATAACTTAATCCATAATGAAATGTTTACTTTTTTAATTTCATGTCAAATCCACAGTATGGGCACTTTATCAATAATTCCTTCTATCTCTCCGAAGTATCATACAATTTCCTCTAACCATTGAAAGAAAATGATGTCATTCTCGAGTTTTATTGTTCGTGTTGGAGTAAAATAATTGACAAAAATATTTTAGCAAAATTACTTCAAGTGGTAATAATTCTAGGAGATAAGGATTTCAACCATTATGTTGCTTTATTCCTTAATATAAAAAGGAAAAATCTCAACTAAATAGCATCCTTTGTGTTATTAATCTTAAAAGTGTCACAAATCTTTAAAAAATTGGTAGTGTGCACATTTGGATCCTTTTTCGGCAAGCTATCAAATTGCATAATTTGTTGAATTGCCTAAATTATGTTAATCTTAAAATTATTGGCCTCTACTAATTCCTACTGATGCTAGGTTTTGTCCGTATAAGTGATAATCTAGCATCTTTCATCCATGCCATTATATATCGTAGCTTAACCTCATTATGTTAAGTAAGTTTTATATCTAACAGAACTCTCAATACTTGTAAATATATAGATCATATATTACAGTACTGAAAGGTATCATTCACACGAGGATTATGCAAGAACCAATTTAAACCTAACTTTGTCTAAGGTCAAAATAAATTGATTTTAATAAAAATAAATAACAAAAATTTAAATAGAATAATAAAAAACAATTAAATTAAATAAGAAGTGAGCTGCCAATTAATTTAGGATTTGATCAAGGATGAATGCTTAGGATTTATTCTTTCGTTGTTTGTTTCCTTAACTATGATTGATCCAATTATGTGTCGATCCTAGATTTGCTAAGGTATTTATTACTCTCTATCAAGATCTAATCAATTAATCCCCAATTGAATATGAAAATTCCAGAATTGCAACCTCTCAATTCACAAAACTTTCTTAACGTTTTCAATTAGATTTGAAGTTATCTATCAGACAATTAATTTTTCACACAAGGTCTCTATTCAAATGATTATTAATCTAATAATTGTGTGACTTATTAAACTACCAAATCTCGTTGTGCAATATAATCTGATTACTTTTGACTCACTCTCTTGATTTGTTATCAAATTATGAGCATTCACAATTATCACTACACTAGAATATGTATTGAATCAATAATAATCAAAGTCATAAAATAAATTCGAAGTAAACCCTAATCTGGAACTTAGAATAAACATCTTGGAATTCGGTTTACACGTCAAGTTTGATGAAAATATCATAAGGAAAAGAATAACAGCTCTGTTTGGAGCTTGATCTCGAAAGTTGGAATTCCTAGACATTCTTCTTGATCTCCCTTGTTTGCTTCGCTTCATATGTTGGCTGCTGCCTTTTTCTTATGTCTTTCACATTCTTTCTTAAATAGGGTCTTAGGGTTGTTTCTGATTTGATTCCAAAAGTACCCCAAACTCTAAAAGATACTAAAAAGTTCAAAAGTAAACTAATTCCATTCAATTCTTGCCATTGACACATTCACACCATGCACACATTATGTACAAAATATTCACAATATATCAACCTATTAAGAAAACTATACAGTTGTAAAATTCACGCACAATTGCAAAATTCACACACATATGATATGTAATTACATATATGTCCCCCACTTAAAAAACACATTAAAGATAAATAATAACAAAGAAAAAATTAGGTTATAATCTTTATGACGTTTCGTTGGTGATAGTGTGGCTATGGAATTTGGAGACACACTATGCCATTAAATTTCAACAATTCACTCCCTACAAAATAAACATAAAAGTTAATAATAACAAAATAATAATAATAATAATAATAAATAAAAAAGTAAATCATATATTAATTCTTAGGTTGCCTCCTCAGTAGTGCTTATTTCATGTCATTGGCTTGATGTACTCTTCACATTTGTGCTCAACCTGGGTCTATAATGAGTGACTTTTTTCCACTTGTGTCATCCAATTTTAGTTTTGTAGCTTGTAAATAAACTAAATAATGTAAGATAATCAGATGGACATAATTAATCAAATTAACAAAACCTAGTAAGTTCAACAATGTCTTTTTTTATAAAAAATTGTTAATAAAATAGGGAATGACAAAACTCTTTGAATCTTCTATTGAATTCAACAATTTGTCCTGTAAGTGGGTGAGTTGTTCTTGTTCTTCCTCAGTCACCTTCGTCTCCTCCTTGTCTTCCACTTCATGAATAGAGACTTCCTTATATTCTTCTAGCTTTGTGTCCTCCATCGTCTATTCCTCTTCCTCTTGCTTTAAAGATTCAACTCCAACAATTCTCATGAATGAGCTGCCCTTCTCCAAATTCTTTAATACCTTATTTATATTGAATTTCACTTGTTCATTACTGATCCAAAGGATGAGAATGTCTTTATGGACATCTATTAAAGCTAGTCTAGTGTTTAAAAATGGTATACCAAGAATTAAGGAATAGTTTCGATCCTCTTTAAAGTCTAAGACAACAAAATCCACATGAATTATAAAGTTGTCCACTTGTATAGGCACATCTTCCACCATGGCAAATGGTTTCTTTATTGATTGGTCCACCAACTGAATAAGCATAAAAGTTGGCTTCACATGGTCTAGCCCCAATTTCCTAAAAATTGATAAAGGCATAAGGTTTATACTTGTGCCTAAGTCACATAAGCATTTAAAAAGCTCTAATTACCAACTACACTGGGTATAGTAAAGCTTATGTTCTTCAAAGCATCTACAAAGGGTAAGGTAATTTTCTTTTTCTTCTGCTTTTCTATGAACTTTGCAAATTGTATACCCAATTTATTCTTCCAAAGTCTTTGTGGAAATTGTATTTTCAATGGGTAAGGCGGAGGAGGAATATAAGGAGGTCTATATTCTTTTCTTCATCCTTCTTCTTCTTCTCTTATTCCTCTACATGGTAGGGTTCAACTTGTTTTTCTGCTTGTTCTTCTAACTCTTTCCCACTCTTAGGTCTGATAAGCTTAAATTGCTCTCTTAGATTTACTTTCATATTGCTCAGAAGGCTTCCCATAATTCTCTTAGAGAATTCATTGGTAAGTTAGCCCACTTAAACCTCTAGGCTGTAAATAAAAGAGGCGTGATCTTCTGCTACTTGCTCAAATTTCCCATCTATACTCGTGAGCTTGTCCAATAGCTTTTCCAATTTTGAATGCCATGAACTGGATTTATCTTGTTGAAATTTCGATAGGCCTTGAGTTCCCATTTGAGTCCCTACATTGTTAGACTAAAAAAAATTCAAGTGGTCCTTCTAACAGGGATTGTGCATGTTCTAGTAAGGATCATTACCTCACTGACTAACTTGTGCTCCCATGAAGTAGAATTGCTTCACGTCGTTGTTTTTCACTAGGAAGCAATCAACTGTGATATGGCTTTCTCATCCATATGGGTTACATCCTTACTGAATTGCTTTAAATGAAGAGAAAGAGAAGGCGATTAGGCTATTTAACTACTTGGTGAGGTTGTCAATCTTAGCCTGCAACATTGTCACTGAATCTATAAAAGTCATTCCTTCTAGATCTAGAAGGGTGCATAACTTTCTACTTCGGTTTGATGTCCAAAGACAATTATTGTTTGCCATCTCTTCTAATAGGTCTTGTGTTGCTTTCATTAATGGTCATATGATTCCTTGATGATAGGCATTAAACCCTGGCCTTATGAAGTCCATAAGGATTCTTTGCTCTGCATATTGTGTTTCCTCCACCATCGTTCTTTCTATCTCTTCTTGGCATTTAACGCTTCGGATTACTCATTCTTATCTTATGATGTCTAGATTGATGTATCTTCTATGTTACATTCCAACGTTTTTTTCTTTTTTAATTTTTTGGTAATGGGTACCTCAGTCATATAAGAAAAGGTAACAATTGCTTAAATCAAAGGAATTCAAATCTTCCTAATGCTAAAATCCCTAAAAATGACGACACAATCTTGTTGGGTACGTTTTATATCTAATAAAACTCTCAATACCCACGAGTATACGAATCGCTATTGTGTACCAAAATTTTCATTCCCATGAGTATTATGCAATTGAACCTAACTTTGTTTAAGGTTAAATAAATTTATTTTAATAAAAATAAAAACAAAAAATTGAAATAGAATAATAAAACAAACAATTAAATCAAATGCTTAGGATTTATTCTTTCATTGTTTGTTTCCTTAACTAAGATCGATCCAATTTTATGTCGATCCTAGATTTGCTATGGTATTGATTACTTTCTCTTAAGCCCTAATCAATTAATCCTTAATTGTATTCGAAAATTCCAAAATTGCAACTTCTTGATTCATAAAACTTTCCTAACGTTTTCAATTAGATCTGAAGTTATCTATTGGATATTTAATTTTTCACACAAGATCTCTTTTTGAATGATTATTAATCTAATAATTGCATGACCTATTAAACTACCAACTCTCATTGAGAAATCTAATTTGATTACTTTTGACTCACTTTCTTAATTTGTTGTCAAATTATGAGCATGCACAATTATCACTACACCAGAATATGTATTGAATCAATAATAATCAAAGTCACAAAATAAATTCAGAATAAACCCTTATCTAGAACATAGAAACTCATGGACATAAGAAACATCTTCGAATTCAGTTTACACATCAAGTTTGATGAAAATAACAAAAGGAAAAGAAGAAAAACTCTGTTTGGAGCTTGATCTGGAAAGTTCGAATTCCTAGATGTTCTTCTTGATCTCACTTGTTTAATACACTTCGTCTATTGGTTGTTGCCTTTTTGTGTCTTTCATGTTCTTAAATATTATTTTAGGGTCCTAGTGTTGTTTCTAGGGTTCGTCACTTCATTTGGTTCCAAAAATACCCCCAAACCCTAAAAGATATGAAAAAGGTCACGCTTGGAAAGTGTTGTCACGATCGTGACATGGGTGTCTCAATTGTACTTCTGGAAATTCCTTTCTGTTGCAATCATGACCTACTTCATTCAACCTCCATCTTCTTCATTCTTTAATTTCCTAGTTTCCATCACTAACAAACACATCAAACACCTCATGAAATATAAAATTAAGATCCAATTCTTGCTCTAACTTAGACAAACACATAGAATACATATAAACATTAACAAAACATAATTCTAAGCCTATATATATGATAATCATCTAATATATACTTAAAAACACACTTAAACATCTAAGAAAACATAATATAATTTACATCTATCACATCACTTTTAGTTGCCTTAGATTTCTTAGGTTTCCCCCTTTTAATTTCTAAAGTAAAGTCCTTTTAATTTATGGATCTGGCTTGAGCAGTACTCTAATACTACTTCTGATCATAAACCAAATACCTAAATGCTTGAATTCCTTAAACAATAAATAAAGTTCTAAAATAAAATAAATAAATGTAAAAAAGGATGTTTTAATTAGATTAATAAGAATTCAATGTTCCTAATATCCTAGTACTTAATAACAATGTACAAAACTTGACTGTATTGTTTACGATTTGATAATACTGGAGAGCAACTAAGCTAGTACACCTATCATTCTTATATTATAGTCTAGTGAATATATGTATTATTCCCATAAGAACTATAAGTACTAGTAATAACTATTTTTTTGTTATCTATCTAAACTAAAATTACTAATCTAAAATAACAAACTAAAGAAATAAACAAGAATGAAGCAAATAATTTGAAAATCAAGATCCAGATGTAGAATCCTCGTAGAATCTTTCTTTACTTAAAATTTTCTTGATTTAATTACTCACCCTTATTTCTAAGACTGGTATAAATTCTAAGGTTTAAATCATATTCTTTCTTATGAAATACAGCTCTTATCCTTAAGTTGATTGATTAAAATCTCTTGTTAATCAAAATTCATAAGAATGTATTAACTTGTTCTATAAACTACTTTATTAGATTTAACTTTAACCTAAAAGATATATATGTTCCTATCTATAAGATTCCATGTAACACTTATATTTATGTCAAGATCTATTAATAGGTATAATTTCTCAATCCCTATATATGAAATCTAAAATTGAATCAAAATGTTATAAATTTTCAATAAAGAATTTTAGATCTTTAATTAAATCAAAGAATCAATATATGCAAATAGTTTGAGGGGTTCATCTTATCTAGATCTATTCTAATTTCGCTTATACTATGATAAAGAAAACTAACAAAAATTAAGAAATGAATGACACATAAAAGGATGTGTATTATATACGTTCATTCTTTTATCTATTTGTAAACTAATGAATGAATTATGTATTCTAATGAATGGTTATGGAATATTCATATATGAAAATTTCATAACAAACACAATAATGGTAAAATAGAGTTAGTAATTAGAGAAAAAAATTTTATAGTGTTTTGACTAAACAAACTTTGGTTTACATTCATTCTCCAAATAGACTAAACAAATCTTGATCTACATCCATTCCCCAAGTTTCACTTAGGAATTCACTATTTTCTTTCTTTATTGAGTGCATAGGAACCCTCCATACAACATCTTCTTTACTAAAAATGAAAAATAACCCTTTATGAAACTTATTAATATCAAAAGAAATCCTCACAATGTATATCCATCCAATTCCCTCAATTTTTGTACTAACACAACCATACAAAACTTAAAACCTCCTCTTCTTACTGACACTAATGGACTAAGATTAAATATATTTTGTATAATGCACATATTCACTCAACTATTCTCTCTTGCCTCTCAAGGCTTTTATAATATTTTTAGTATACATAAGGTTCTTCCCATAACTCATTTATGGCCTATTTATTCTTAAGCTAACTTAAATAGTAATTAGACAAGTAAAATAGTCATTAGAATGACTAGTTTCTAGGCATATATGGCAAGTTGAACACCCAATTTTGATTAGCCTATACTTGTTTAAATATGAGTTCAACTAGTGTATCCTTTAACCTAATTGATGGCATACATTATGTAATTTTTTGTCTTTTATCTAATTAGTTGTCTAAACCCTTAGATTAGTTGAACTTCTATAGAAAACAAGTTGAAAAGTTTAACTCCCCAGTTGTCTCAAAGATAAAATACGCTCATTTCATAAAAAACTTAACTAAAATCCATTCCAAAAAATTCCTTAAAATGCTTTTAAATATCAAGAGGTTTTCTTTAAAGAAAAAATATGCTAATTATGAAATTAATTATGCATTATTCCCTATATTAAATGATTATGCAATGATTGAGCTCCTAGTTCACTAAAATGACCAAGATAGGATTATAAAAAAGATAAATGATTCTTTTATATGGAAATTAATTCATTCTTTCTTGTTCTTGGTCTATTTGACTTAAATTGCCTTAAAGCTCTCTTGAATTGTATTTATGCTCCATTTTTCTTATTTCTACATCCTTTAATTTCTTAACTTATCCCTTTTCTCACTTTATCCTTCTATTGAACTTGATCTTTCATATATTTCTTAAATCTAGTATAAAAGAGCTACTAATATCATATAAAATTACATTCATTAATTGCAATATATTTTTATCATTAAAAGCTTGCTTGCTCCTTTTCCTTTAATGTTGTTATTTCTTCAGTTCTAGTGCAGGCTACTGCCACCAACCTAGAAAAACTTCCCCCATTACCCTTTGTCTCTTCCCATATCACATAAGCCTATAAACTCCCCTCATTACATCCCCTGGCTTCCTCTCCATCACACCAATATGTACAAGTTTTGGAACCACCAGCTTATTCTTTATTAAAACCTCTCAATTGGAAACAAGTGCTTGTTCACCTCTAACGCTTCTCTCTAGTACATTCCACCTCCCATTAAGGATGGTTCAACCATTTTTTCTCCCCCTATTAACATCCTAAAGTAAGGTGAAAATTTGTGGGAGTCTATACAGGTTAGTTTTTTTCTTGGAAAGAGATTGACCTTCCCAGTCATAAAACTATGGGCTGTTAAATGGTTTTTATGATGAACTAGTACAATTTGAAAATGTTCAATCCACAAGTTCTAAGATAGATGTTTCTGAGGATTTAGGTGTGGTTTAAGGTTCCCCCAGACTTAATGTTAAAGACCTAATCAGAATATGGAAGTTTCTAGCTCAAATAATTTGTCTACTCATTCTCCTAATCAAATATAAGAGGATAATCTATTGTACCCATTTAATAAGGTTCTAATTCAAGGAGCTAGTGAATTGGAGCATCATCCCTACATCCCTCCAATCGATGATGATGCTACTCAAGGAGCTTTTAAATCCATTTAAAGGAAGAAATCTAGTGAAAAGCTAAGTACAAAGCTACTAAATCCTCTAAAAACTAACAACATTGTTTGTATTTAATATTAGGGGTCTTAATGATCCCAAAAAACAACAAATTATAGCTAATTATATCAAGGCAATATAACCAAACTTGTTTGTTCTTTCGAAAACAAAATTGTTTAGATAAAATTGTTTAAGTTGTGGCTATTCAAGGCTTTTCAGAAGTTCATTACTAACCATGATAAGTGCCATAAAGTAAGGTTTATCGTAGCATATAATATAGATAAAGTTTTGGTGTTGAATTACCAATTCACTAACTAATGTGTTCATATTTTAACTAAAATTAAAGATATGCCAAAGGTATAGTTCAATTTTGTGCATGCATCTAATTTTGCATTCTAAAAAGCTACATTGTGGAATGCTTTGGTACAATACAAGAATATAGTGTATGATCCTTGGCTCATCATTGGTGACCATAATTTTATATTGTTGGCTTTGGAATCTGAAGGTGGAAGATGATCAAGGAAACCTTGTAGGGAATTTAGAACTTGTCCTCAAAATCTAGAAGTCACTGATCTTAGATATAATGGAAGATTATTTACATTGTCCAACAATTAAGAAGGTTAATGGTTATTAAATAAAAAATTAAACAAGACTTTAGTCAACTTATTGAATATTAACTTAGTTTTATTGTGGGTTTTCTAATGGCTAGTGTGAGAAGCTCCCTCCTCTCACTAATAAGGTTTCCCTACTTCCTCCCCTAAACCTCTTTAACCCTAGCTCTCTTTATTACCGTAATTTTCTTCTCCTTAATTGTAGTTTGATTCCTTTGCTTTTACTACTCTGGGAAACTATCTCACTGCTAGGACTTCACATTTATACCACCTTCACCTATAAGTTATTTTTTACCTCTTTACTCAAAGCTTCTATTTGACCCTCTTTTTTTCAACTATTCATCCATCAGCAAAATCTTCACTTCAGTAGATGGCACAAAACATTGATAACTCTTTTCCCCTCATCACCATATTTACTGCCAATAAAGACTTAATTGCAAACCCTACTCCCTCCTTACACCATCTAGTAACATTCCAACTAGAGAATACTTATCCAAATCTAAACGTTCTTGGCTACAAGTTATGGTTGATTATGAGCCAAAGATTAAGCTACATTACTTATCACCTATGAAAACAAATGACCATCCAACAGTCATATAAACCTTGTAACTCCATAAAGAAGGCGTTGCATGTTAGGGAGCTACTCTTATTGCATATTTCTTTGACAAAATAATATTATACACCACCATAAAATCTTGGGCCTTTGCTAACTAGAGGCAATATGGGTTTACTGAAGTGTTGGTAAATAAAGAAAATGTCTTTCTATTTAGATTTTCTAGCAAAGTTGAAGCAATGAACATAGTTAAGGCAGGGCTTTGTCATGTTATGAATAAGCCTCTTTTGCCCCAGATGTGAAAACTTGGAATTTTAGTTAAGGACATTAAATCCATAAGCATGCCTATTTGGATGTTTATGTATGGTGTACCATTGGAGTATTTGAATACCAAAGGTTTAAGCTACATTGCAAGTTATGTAAGTAAGCCTCTATGTTTGGATCAAGCAATGAAAAAATTAAAAAAATCAATTATGCTAGAATATGTGAACTAGTAGAAGCTTTAAAAGATATTCCTAATGAGATACCAATTATGAGATTAAATGTTGAAATGCATTACAAGGAAGACATTGCGAAAATAACTTATGCATGGAAACTAAAGGTTTAATCTAACAAAGTGTGGAAACTAGTAAGGAGCATGTTTAAAACTAGAGAATATCAAGAGTTAACTAATTATGTTGGAACTCAGACTAATGACAATTAGATAATATAGAGGTAGGAGGAGGTCAAACTTAAGTGACTAAAAGACAAATAGTAGTGATGGAGAACAAAGCAGATAAGCAAATGCAGAAGTTAGTTGAATTATAGAGTAATAATCAGATTATGCAAGATGGAAATGAAGAGAATGAAGATGAAGGCCAACAAATAATCAAAATGATAGATGCATAAGAAATCTTGGTCGAAGACTCAAGACCTAGAAGTAAACAAGGAGATTTCTACACTCTAGGTAGAAGGAAATCAAATAGGAAGAAGAAATCACCTTCTTCTATGAAAATAACATATATATTATCACTTAGAATAGTAGGGGATTAAATTCCCCTCCTAAACATATAATTATAAGGAATTTTGTCATAGATAATAAGCCTTTATCATTTGGAATTTTAGAGTTTATACTTAGAAAGGATAATTGTAATATCCTTAGTCAACTGCCTAATAGTTAAAAGATGGTTGATAATTATAATTGTCACTACAATGTTAGAATCTTGGTTCTCTATGATATAAACAAAGTTGAAATTCTTAATACTCATGCTTATGATCAGCTGATACGTATAGATGTCAAACTTAAGCAAGAGTCCTCTATTCTCATTATCTCTATAGTTTATGGTCATAATCATACATTTCTAAGGAAGGATTTATAAATCTGGCTAGACAACTAGTTGCAACCATACAAGAACTATTTCTGATCCTTAGTGATTCAAATACAATGCTAAATCCAATAAGGCTGAGGGAAATAGTTGTATGAGGAATTATTATAAAGATCTAAAGTAATGTGTGCGAGACATTAGAGGATCTTCATATTGGTGGAAATTATTATAGTTGAAGTAACAGACAAAAAGGATCCTGATTTTTAAAGAAAAAAACTTGATAGAAGTCTGGCTAACTTATATTGGTTTAAAAAATTTCTAGATTTCTCATTAATATTCCCTGGAAAATCAAGCTCGTACCATTCTCTTATCATAGTTAAAATAAATATTGAAAGCAACGTGAAAAAAGGTCCTTTTAGATTCAATAACAATCTTTATGAGCTTAGGGGGCTTCAAAAAGGCAATATTAAGGGAAAAAAGTACTTATATGGTTGGCACAAACCAATATAGATTCATCACAATGATTTATGGCATTAAAAGGGAGCTTAAATGCTTAAATAGAGACTTTATAGGCAATGAGCATTTGGTAGTGAAGAAAGCAAAGGTACAAGTTAATTTTTATTGTAATATTACTAACCTTATACTTTAAAATCTTGAAAAGCAGGCCCTTCTTAACTAATCTTTGGCCCTAGAGGTGGAATACTTAATATTAAGCAAAGGTCTAGAGAACAATGGATCTAGAAAGAGACAAAAGCACATCCTTTTTACAAAGAAAAGTTGCTGCCAAAAAATCTAAAAATAGGATTGTCTCTATTTTTAAAGGAGATTCCCTAACCACAACTCAATAAGATCTATTGAATGAGGTAAATCCTACTTCTTAAGCACTTTAGGAACTTCATATGATGCCATATCCTTTTAACAGATTATTAAAGAGATTATTCATGATCAACTAACCATAAATAGGAAGGATTCCTTATCTAAGCCTACAACTATTATGGAGATTGAAAATACTCTAAAAGTCTTAAGCCCTCATAAGGCACCAGGGCTTAGTGGCACGAATATTCGATTCTTTAAGAGGAATTAGTGGATGATTGGAGATGTTATAACAACATCCATTAAGGAATATTTTAGAGAAAGGAAGCTCCTAAAAGAAATCAACAAAACCTTTTATAAGCTTAATTCCTAAAGAAGACCAATAGGAGTCCTTCCTAGACTACAGGCTATTCATTATTGCAATTCTATATACAAATTAACCTTGGTGATTCTAGCAAAACGGTTGAAGGAAATCATATCTGCACATATAGGTTTTTAACAGGGTGCTTACATCTTTGGAAGGACTCTGGTGATAATGTTCTATTAATGATGGAACTATTTAAAAACTACAAAAAGAAAAGAAGTAGTAGAAACAATGCTTTAAAGGTTGATTTTAAAAAGGCCTATGATACTATGGACTAGAATTGTATGTTTAATTTTTGAAGGCTAATAGCTTTCCCATTACCTTTGTTTAATGGATGAAGTAGTGCATTATAAGGTTTTTCTATAATATATTAGTCAATAGTGAACCTACAAGAATTATTGAAGGAAGGAAGGGCTTAAGGCAAGGAGACCCAATATCCCATTTTTATTCTCTATGGGAATGGAGGTTCTAAATAAACATGTAGTTAGAGTGGTTGAGAGGAGTAAGAATTACAAGTTCCATTCCAAATGTAAGAAAAATCACATTCTAATTTTGAATTATGCAGATGACTTGTTCCTTTTCTCTAAAGAAGAACAAGTCTTTATCAGCTCCTTAATGACTAGTCTCATAATATTTTCTAAACTCTCAGGATTACATATTAATAAGGAGATGAGTGGTTTATATTTATCAGCTAATGCCTCATAAGATTCCAACTAGTTCTTTGTTATGAATGGTTTTAAAACCTTAAATCCGCCTCTTATATATCTCGATATCCTTATTTCTTCCACTAGTTTATCATATACTACTGACTAAGCCTCTACTAGGGAGAATTGAATAAAGAATAAATTCATGGAGTGCTAGTTCACTATCATTTATAGAGAGGTTATAGGTAATCACTTCAATTTTAAATTTAGTCGGTATATATTGGACCTCATATCTTATTATGACAAATTTGATTATGAAATTCTGTTTTCAAACTCCTAAAAAGATTCTCGTAGAAAAGTGGAAATGAGAAAATCTATAAAGCTAGAGTTAAATGGAAGGAAGTCTACTCCCTAAAAGGCCAAAGAGGTCTAAGGATAATTCCCATAAAAGTGATGAACCTAACTTTGTTAGCTAAAAGAACATGGAGATTGTCTATAGAGATAACCTCACTATAGACCAACTGGATATATTTGCATGTTATTAAAGGAAAAAATGTATGGTGCATGGTCAACCATAGAAACATCTCATATACTACTCAATGTATTTTTAACCTGAGAAGGAGCATAAAAAATATATCTTCTATAAGAATGGTGATGGTAAGACAATAATCTGCATGACAATTGATCTCAAAATGGTCTAATGGAACATACTTAAGACAAGTGTTACAGCTTATATAGCTTTACTTTCTAGCTTAATAATAGATGCTAGCCTATTGGATAATCTAATAAACATATCTTCGACAACAAGTAAATAGGATGGATAGCATGGATTCACACTAAAAATGACATGTTCACCATAGGGTATTGCTATCAGAGATATAACTAGATGTTATATAGCACAAGCTGGTGTGGATCAAACAAATGCAACCAAGAAATGTTATATATACGTGGTTGGCCATAAAAATTAAGCTACCAATAATTAAAAGAATTTATAAATATACACAAATACTTAACAAATGCTATATTTGCAATACTGATCAGGAATCAATCGATCACCTCCTTTTTAAACGCCCCTTTTCAAATAGGGCACTGATAGAAATAACTTAAAGGTGTGGAATTTCTAATGCCCATAGACCTAATTAAATAGAGCAACATATATCGCCACAAATCAAATTAATAGAAATAGATGTATAGAATCACCTTAGCTTACCTTATGACTGTCGTATGAGATGAGAGAAATGGTAGAATATTCAATAACTAAGAAACGGATTGTTATACTTTCATCAATAATTTATTTAGGGAAGTGAAGCTTCATTTATATATGCACAAACAAAAGATACCCATCAGTAATCAAGCATTCGAGAGATGGGGTGACTAATGACACAACTTTCACCATCTGTCAATCTCAAGCCAATAGAAGCTTTTGGAAATTAATTTTAGTATGACTACTTCGGCTTAATTTACTTTAAAGCCTAGTAGATTGAGGTTTCATCCTTGTATGGTTTGTCTAGTCTTATTTGCAATAACCCACGTTATCATTTTATGATTTCGTTTCTCATCAATGAAATACAAATTTTATTTTTTGAAAAAAATATTGACTTACTTATAACAAAAAGAGCTCTCATATAAAGAGGAAAAGTTTTTAAGAAAGAAGTGAAGTCCATGTAAAAATAATAAAAACCAATGCACAACATCATCAAGATAACTAATACGAAAATTATAAGACAAGATTTTTGTTGCACATGTTGTTTTTCATATCTAAAATTCTCATAATGTATAAATATAGAATTCCATCAAACAATAATTGTTAGTCTTAGAATCATCCACATCTTTTGTGATTAATATTAACATGAAATGTGAAATATTATTTCAAATTAAGAATTATGTATGTCAAAAAAAATTTAAAAGATATGGATATTTAACTATTTTTATATATTTGCTTGAACTTTGATAAGATTTACTCAAATTTGTATATAACTTGTATTATATGATAAAATATTTTGTTATTTTATTTTTAGTTAATAATAAATTCTTTAAAAAATTTAGGAGTCAAATAAATTACTAAAAAAATTATATTTTTATTAAGAGATGCTTGGTTAATTGAGTACAATTTCTCTAACTGATTAATAATTTAACAACATACAATTAATTGACTAGTTAATTATTTAAAGTTTGATTAATTGAATTTTGATTAAATTATGTACATAAAAACTAAAAGAGCCTCAAACATGTCCCCACTTTCTTTTTCTTTTTAAATATCTTTCTTTAAATTTAAGAACTTTACAAGTTATCTACTCAATCTTTCTTTCTCAACTTTTTCTTTTCCTTTGTTCCTCATATTTTCGTAATTCTTCACAGTTGTCATAGGTTTCTTACTTTTTCTATTGGCCTTCACATCAAGTTCTTGAATGCCTAATCTATTTCAGTTCTTGGCAATGATTCGTTGCTTAGTTATCTTATTTTATTATTTTTAGTACCAAAAGAGTTACTGCAAATAGAATAAATAAAAAAGTGCAAATATTTAAGAAATCAATAAGAATTTATTGAGATATTTTTATTCTTTTTAGCTTAATTTTAAATTTTATTTCTAATCATTATAATACATTAGTTTTTTTTTCTTTTTGACTTGTTGTTGGTAACAATGATAATGATATTATCAAAACAAACAAAAGTATACACACTAATGCCAGCGAAATAATGGAGCCACCTATTAGCTAGGGTTCTTCGTTCCCTTCGCTTCAATGAATCTAGTTACATAAATTTTGAAAGAGCTAAGAGATGGTGGAGTAGCAGGGGCTCTTCTATCCTTAACCAAGATCTCAAATTCGAGTCTTGAGAATAGAGTCACTTTAAAACTAGTGAGGGAGAGTTTTATTGCCCAAAAAGGGTACTGCCTGGCTCGAATCTAGATTAGTTAGTTGCGAATCTAGATTAATTAGTTGCCCATGTGGCGTCGAATATCAACTAGTCTTCACCAAAAAAAAAATTTGAAAGAAAACACTATCACACTTTCTTTTTTTACCATGATAGTCTAAAAGTCTACATCTAACACAATTTAATCTCTTCAATGATGTTATTATTACATCTAAATCTTTTCTTAGAATAAACATAATTTAATTTAATTTAATCTCTTCAATAATGTTATTATTACATCTAAATCTTTTCTTAGAATAAACATAATTTAATTTAATTTATTCTCTTCAATAGTGTTATTATTACATCTAAATCTTTTCTTAGAATAAACACAATTTTGTTGTTGCCAGATGAAATAAATCACAGCACATAAGCTAGCTGTCAAAATATACTCGATAGCTCTTAATTTCTTGCATTTATCAATCCATTGAAAGTAACTTCGAAATGTTGACTGATTGGAGTGCCAACCAATCCATCTCTTAATAGCCAACCACATAATACGTTAGTTTATGTTGCCTCAATTGAGGTGAGACTGTAGTCAATAGAACTTATATCTATAATGACATGATTAATTATTTGAAGATCAATTATTTTATATAGATTATATTACATGCCAATATTCGATCGGTACGTGTTAAATCTAAAACTCAAATATTCAAGAAACTATCAGTACAACAGTAGGGTCATTCAAATCACAGAGCGTCCTTTTCCTGTTAATATGGACACTGTCAGAAAGAGGTTGGTTAAACGCTAGTAATGGTAGTATGGTACAAAGGGATAAAATTTTGCAACAGAGATCCAAAATTCGGCTGAAGTTGAACTCCTTCCTTGATAAACTCAAACCATCGACAAGCGGCAAGCTTATCCTGTCTGCTCTTGTTCTAAATGAAAATAGTACATTTGGACCAAAGGGCTAAGAATAATAGAGAGCTTCATTAATGCAGAGCTCATCAGAAGGGTAGCTGACGGGTCACTTTCCACTCCATTTACAGCTCCAACGTACCCATAACTCCATCATTAATTATTAATAGTTTATGTCATGTCGCAGAAAAGGAAGGGAACAATACACTGCCAAAGATCAAACTCTAATAAATGTAAACATATGAGATGAGCAGAAAAGAATAAATATTATACCTTTTTCTATGTGGCAAATAAACGTCATGATAATTACATTTATTTCAGTATACTTCCTTACTTTCCATGGCTTTTAATTAATTAGTGCATACTTCCAGAAGATGCCCACCAGTTTGCCCTGCCAATCTACCATCAAATGTTTTTTTTGGAAGTTAAAATAAAATTGTATTAACTATGGTGAAAACTATACACACATTACAACGAGAGCTATGGAACAGCAGTCCAAAAGATCCTAATTACAAGCACAAAATGCTACCACCAAATGTTAAGTATAATGATTATGACTATTTAACTTATTAGGCACCATTACAATTAATACTTCTTTTTTCCTTTTCTTTTACTTTTGCAGCCCAATCATTTAAGTACTGCCGGCTAGTGCTGGACTATCTCCACAATAATGAAGTTGCTAAAGTTGCTTCTTCTTTTTTTTTCACAAAGTTGTTATTTAACATTATTTCGTGCGTTTTTTCCAATTCATTCGTTAGATTCCAGCTTTGATTACTGAAATATGTTTTATTGTACAGCAATCTTAACCAAAAGGTAATTATTTGGGATGAAAAGCAGTCTAGTAGAATGCACTGCTAGAAGGTACGTAGTCCTTTGTCATGTTTAGGGGACATCATGCCAGGTCTCGTAACATTTTATCCTTTCAAACTATTGATTTACGTGATTCCAATCTCTCTAATTCCACACTTTCTTAATTAAATAAAAAGTAATAACCAGTTTGTTGAGTACACTACTCATTTTGCGTACCAAAACATGTAATGAATTAATGCATAATTGTAAGCTAATGATAATCGGAACGAAGACACTCCGTTAGATGTATAACTTTACCCAAAAAGAGAAGGTCAATAATGTATTAGTAAGAAACAAATTAAAAGTGACCAATATTAGTGATAAATTAAGAAAGACGAGCCTTTGATGGTTTGGATATATTAATAGGAGCACTCTGACGCTTCAATAAGAAGATGCGATAAAATAATAATTAGAGACTGTAAAAGAAAAAAAAGGGAGGCCTAAGGAAAATTAGAGTGAAGTGATCAAAGATGATATGACTTTGCTAGAACTTACCGAAGACATAATACACAATAGAAAACTTTAGTGTACTGATACAAATAAAGAATCTCACGTAAAGAGGTCTTTATTATTCTCTTAAGTTCTTTAAACTTTTTCCTTCCAATCATTCATTTTATAGATAGACTTAATATTTTGATTAAGTAGTACTTCTCTTCTACTTATTTAGCCTAAGTAGTTTTTTACTTAATCTATTTACTTTATTGCGATAGCTTTAATTAGTCTATTTACTTTATTGCAATGGCTAGTGTGATTTTATTCTTGTGCTTGTCTCTTTTTTCCTAGTTTGTATATTTATATATTTATTTTATCTTGTTTCCTTAATCATTATCCTGTTATATATGTATTGCATAATATATTTTTTATTTTTAGTTTCATGTATTTATTTATATTATATTTTATTATTAATCTGCATTATATTTCAGTTTGTCAGAAACAGTTTCTTTACCATATAGGATAAGGTTGCATATTATTGGACCATCTCAGACTCTACATTTAAACAGACTCTTTGTTTGTTGTATATATGATTTTCAAAGTAAACAGACTCTTTGTTTATTGTATATATGATTTTCAAAGTTAGTTAAAATATATATATAAATAGTTCTAGAAACTAAAATAACTTAATAATAATTTATTACGGTCAAAATAAACGTGAAATTATCATCACCCCCATAGTTTCAGAGTTTTCGTACATCATAAATTGCAATGAACATCAATTACAGGATAATATTCAAGTCTTAGTATAAACTTTACTTAATGTAAAATAATCTATAGTGGTATTTATATTTATTATATAACATTGTTGAAATGTCAACTCTTTTTTAAGAATATAGGTCAGGCAATATTTGACTCCGATCCTTTTCATGTGTCTTCGTTTAATAATACAGCAACATCTAAACTTTATAATATCTTTATAAGATAAAAAGATTCGCACCGGTCTTCGTTTAATAATAATACAACAATAACAACATAAACTTTATAATATCTTTATAAGATAAAAAGATTTGCACTGGAAGTTGTTCTCGATGTAGTTACTTTGATGTTTAAATAAACATACTCTTTTTATTATTGATAATATCACATTATATTATAATTTTTTAAAATAGTATTAACAATACATTAAATTATAATAAAATTAGATTGCAGTAACTTCTTTATATTTGAACAAGTAATTTAATATTACTGTCATAGTCGATAATTTTGACCTAATAAACACTCACTTATTCTTAAAAACAATTTATTTAAAAATTAATTAAATGTGTAATTTTTATTTTAATATTTTATAAAAAGTTTAATAAGCCCATACTATTATTTATATTAATATTTTTCATTTCAACATCTTACGAAAGAATATAATAAATATTATTTTAATAATATTAAAATATAAGGTGATATTATTAAGAGTTAATTATTGTATGTAATTTGAATTTATGATTCACCTTTTGCCCGTTTTACTTTGGTGTTTTGCATAGAGGGTGGTATATATAATGTATGCATGTAGCTTAGATAGGATTCTTGCGATCTTATTTGTAAGAATTGTTGAATGTCGAAATAAATTAACGAATAAGGTAATGAATAGCGTGATTCTTCATTAACCTGCATAGATACTTACCCAATGATTGCAGTCATTCTACCTTTTAAGATGCGCAGGTGTTACTTAAACTTATGGAACATGACATTAGGTAATTGATAGTATGATTCTTCATAAACCATTATCAATGCCTACTTAATGATATCAGTCACTCTACCTTCTAAGAGTGGAGGTTTCTTTACTAGGTGTCAATATTATTAATTACTGAACGTACATGTTTTATTTTACCCCAATTTGAGGATAACGATTTAAATATAGGATCCATCCAATATTTTCCTATATATATATATATATATAACTAATCACTTTTAGCCATCGATCAATGCAATTCCTCAACTTGTTCAATGTTTTTTTTAATATAGAAGATGGATATAACTGGTAATATATGCAAACTAATGGAAGGTTTGAAAATATTATGCCCTGCTCTGTATTAGAAAATATATTCTTATATTTATTTTGACAGAAAAATAAGATGTTTCAATCTTATTGAAAAGAAGTGTTAATATTACAAGTTGATTGGTTTTTCAAAATAAAAAGTCAACATATAAAGTGCAAAAAGGCTCCGCACATTGCTGGGGTTTGGGAGGTCATAATGTATGCAGTCTTACTTTTGTATTTTTACAAAGAAGATGTTTCTGTGACTTGAACTTATAACACTACAAGAAAATAGCGAATTACAGACGGAAATTACCGACGGAAAAAACAAATATACCGTCGGTATACCAAATTACCGACGGAATAAACCGAC
>JAOTAY010000007.1:9436527-9452454 GCA_025629805.1 Erythroxylum baracoense | reverse complement strand
GTAAATGGCGAAGCAATTAAATTGCGGGAACGATTCCCGCTTTTTTTACCGTCGCCGAGACATTTTCCGTCGCTATTTTCTGTCGCAGATTTTGGCCTGAATTTTTTCCTACAATAATCCCGACAGATTGATTGTCCGTCGGGAAAACTTTCTGTTCTCCAACGGCTTATGGGCATTCCGTCGGTAAACAGCGAAGGAAGTTTTGTCGTCGGTAATATTCCGACGCTAATTCGCAATTTTCTTATAGTGTAAGATCACAAAGGAGCAACTTTACCAGTTGCTCTAAGGCTCATCCTCTAGTTTTTCAAAATAAGAATATATTAAAAAAATTCATATAAACTCTTTATGCTAACATTTATAAATTACAATTGTAGAAAGAAAAATACTATTAAAATATCCAAAATCGATTGAAAATATATCACTATGAATACAATTCTGTAGCCAACTATAAATTATCTCATTATCAAAGGTGCAATTTGGGGCTTATGCTTCTCTTATGGAAATTTATTTTTATTGAATTGTGGAAACTTAATTTGATTTTTAATATGGCAGGAACGATTCATCAGTTTAAATTAAGGGAAGGATAAATTTGAATAGATCTTGGTTAAAATTTCTTAATTTTATTTTCTTTATCAAAAAACTAAAGCTTTTTTAGTGAAGGGGTTAATCTTTGAAAATGATAAAGGGATTTAAGTTCTCGTAGGAAAAGTTGTGCTATATCTTGGAAATTTATGGTCTTAGAAAGTTCTCATGGAACTTAATCTAATACTAGAATTAAAGAAAAGCATTTCTTCATTCAATAGAAGGGATAAAAACTTCTTTTTTTTAAAAAATGAATAATGTATTATAGATGAAACTATGTCTACATTACAATGAATTCTAGGCTATTCGCTTATATTTATATTAACAGTCATTCAAAACAATTTAAGAAGAAGGCAAATACATATGTCTTTTGTAAATATCAAAATAACTACAAACTCCATCTACACTTCATCTTTATAGAAAGGTTATGTTGTGCATTTTTTACATATATGCATACTCTAGTCTAATTGACAATTTGATCTGCAATTTAATATGTCTCTTATTTCATGTAAGTGAATCTCCTTATGTTTCTTTCTTGCAAATTTTGTAGATGGTGATCATGAGGTGATCATGAAAAGAATGGCATTAGGTATGCCTTGTTGTGATTTGCCAATGACCCAATTTAGTGCTTGTTCCCAATTGTAGCTACCATTATTATCTAGTAGCACATGCAGTATTTTGTTCCAAATAGCCTTAGAGAATCAGCATAGAAAGAAAATATGTTCTTTATCTTTCATAACCATGTTACAAAGGAGACATGTATCATCCACACTGCCTTGCCATTCAATCTTAGTTTTCAGCCTATTCTTGATTGCCAGCCAAGTGATCAATGAGGCCTTGGGGTATAGAGTATGCCTCCATGAGAGAGTGAACAAAGGGACCACAATAGTATAATTAGTAAATAGTTTGTGGCAATAATGGTTAGAGTACTTACCATTTAGATTTAATCCCCAGGTAATGACATCGTCATTCTCTACATCATTTAGTGAAGGTAACTAATCTATAAGAGATTGAAAGCCCCTGAAATTGTTATGCCACTCACCATTCACAATCAGTTCAATGAAATAATTCCTGACTAGCTCTAGCAGGGAATTCTGATCTAAATGAACATTTCCTTTATCATCTTGAAGCATGGAGATCCAATTGACGTTCCTTTTAGCAAGCAAAGATGAATGAAAGAATTTGGTATTGGAGTCATCTTCCTTCAACCAGTTGAGTCAAGCTTTTTGCCTTAGGATTGAATTATGAAATGTGAGAGTTTCCTAATATTATCGAAGGCATGTTACTTCTATCTATCTGAATGTAGAATTATGAGGAGAATTATAGCAAATTTCTTGTGCAAGAATGAGTTTCTCTTTAAGAGTCTATAGATTTAGATTTCTTCCAAGCATAAACTTCTTAATAGTAGCCTTCGCCATTTGTAGCTTAAGCATAAGTTGACAGGATTTAAAACCTACCACTTCAAAATTCCAACAACTGTTAACAACTTCTTGAAAGTCATCCATACCAATGATAGCATTAAGAAATCTTAAGGGGGCTCACATTGTTCTAGTTTCAGTCAGCCTCTGTATCAACATAAAAGAGTGGTCTGACATCACATTTCACCAAAATGCACAAAGAGTTTGGAAACTAGGTTGGCCATATAGAATTCACAAGTGAATTTTCTAACTTCTTCCTAGCAAGAAGGTTGCCTTATTGATTGTTAGACCAACTGAGTAGTCTTCTAGTGAAATTGAGGTCTACCAAATCCATCCTTAATAAGAAGGTGGATAGTTCCTTTCCCAGATTAAGTGAGCAGTTGAAATCCCCTACCATAAGCCATAGAGAATGGATTCTGAGCTGGAGATTCTGTAGATCCATCCACAATTTATCTCTTTGAAAGCTAAAGTTGTAAGCATATACTAGGGAATAACCCAATTAATAAATATTTTGTTCTTTAATTGATTCGGTTAGAGGGCTAGTTCATGTAGTCTTAATTAATATCTAAAACGTTTGAATATAATTTTTAAATTAATATTGGAATACTATAAAATTCAATAGTTATGTATTTATATGGAAAAGCTCCTGGCTTAACCACGTTTTACTTTCCTTTTCCAAAACTTCTTTTTATCTCTTTCTCCATTTAAATATACTATTCATCCCACTTTCTCTTTACTTTTCTTGGATATATATTTAGGTTATGCCAATGATCATATTAGAGTGATGGATGTAACCTATGATTAACTTTTATTTTCCATTATTCTAAGTTTTCTTTTATTTGTACAATTTTATGTTTATATAGTATGATAATTATTTTCTAATTTTTATATTTATATTAAAATTTTATTTTATTATCATACTTAAAAAATTTTTAAATACCATTCTTCTCATTATTTAAAATATTTTAACAAAATTCTCCCTTCATTATTATTTTTGTAATATTATTTGTGATAGTTTATAAGTTCTTTAAGATCACACATTTTATTCTTTTATCATAAATTTAATGATGTAACCAATGTCGACATTAAGTTATTCTTTAGGAAAGTAGTACAATTACATGAAGTTGCTAGGAGTATAGTGAGTGAATGAGATATTAAGTTCCTTAATTATTTTTAAAAAATCTTGTAGGGTAAGTTAGGAAGAAAGTTACTGCTCTTTACTAATAATTATCCTTGAATCAACAATGAAATTGAAGTAATAAATAAGATTTTAACCACATTATTTCATGCTACTATTCAAATTATCTTCAGGAATTGAGAAGATTGCTTACTATTTGTTGAGTTCGCATATAATATAACTTTGCATTTATATACTTAATATTTACTATTGAGGTCCTTTGGATTTATTACTTTTACCCTTTGATGAAAGAGTTAGTTTGGATGAAAAGAAGAAAATTTAGATGGAAAAACAACTTCATGAAAGTGTAAAGCATCACATTGAGACGAAGAATGAGTAATATACAACCAAAGCTAACAAATTAAGAAGAAGTGTTATCTTTAAGTTTGGGTACATAAAAGGAAAGAAAGATTTTTATTACAAAGGTGGTACAAGTTATAACTAAGAGGTGATGGTTTATTTTAAGTCATTGAGAGGATCAATGTACTACTTACAAACTAGAGCTTGTTGATGAGGATAAAGTTAATGTTATTTTTAATATTTGTAATGTTTCTCCTTTTGATGTAAATGACAGCTTGAGGTCAAATCCTAATGAGAAAAGGGGGAATGATGTGAGTGCAACTAGTTAATCAAACCAATTATAAAAGGTATAAGTAAGAAGCTTAACAAGACTTTGAATGAGCTTATTTTTGATATATATGCAAATCAAGCTTCAAGGAATATGTTAAAGAATATATTGGGAAGTTTATTAGACCTGAAAGAAGACTAAGCACTAGTTAAACATTGTCTAAGCTAAGGCTGGATAAAATTAAGATGTATAAGCCTATTAGGGCTAATTTTAAGGATCACTAGTTAGTTATTGTTTTAGCATTCGTTTAATTTTATTTATGATATAATTTTTTCAGTTATTAAGTCTAAAATATGTTTCACTTACATTAGTAATTGTTTATTGGTTTCTTAGTTAGATTATAACTAATTTTTGGTTAATTTCTAATAAGATTAGGAAAAATCCTAAAAGGTGATGCTTTCATCCTAAAAGGTGATGCTTTCCTTATAGTATTAGGGATTTTAATTGAAATAGGATTCCTAAAGCCCTAATTAAAGTGTTCTACAAAATTCCTAGTTAAAGTAGAATTAGTAGTTAGTTTATAATTGAATAAGGACTATTATAGTTCTGATTCAAGTAATGTTAGTGATTGTTTTTTTATTTAAGTAAGCATTTTCATTACACTTGTAATTAGGATGTTTATCACATTTTCTAGGTTTACCATATACAAATGGTAGGTTTCATATCAATAAAGATAAATTTTATCTATAAAAAATTGACCATCATTAGTGCTTTATCCTTTGTTTTCCTTTTAACATTAGAACTTTAAATAATTCCTTATTTGTGGATATTCTAAACCTCTTATGAACTTGATTCATGATTTTTCATAATTAATAGGTCAGTTTCTCAAAAACTTAATAATTTAGCTTTCTTTAAGATTTCATTCTTATGTATGAGTTCTCTAGGTTTTATTTCTAGGCAAGGTTACATCACATTATTTAGATACTTTAAAAAGCCAAAGGAGGGAAAATTCATAATATAATTATGAAGAGTATTTTGTTCTTTCTCATTTAGGATTTATAGGTTCTTATTGTTTAATTCATCTATTTTACATTGGTATGACAATCATGTATTAGGATTTTGTTCTTTATTTGTTTTAATAGGTGTTAAGGCTGAGATTTTATCCATTTACTATTTATTATGTTTATAATATGCTTTTTTATAGTCTGTTATCCTAATAATGTTTTTTGCTTGATTAATGTTACCTTTTCTTTTTATTTTTAAAAGATTTTATATTCCTAACATTTTCATGACTATGGTCACAAAACAGAAGGATGTTTGACATATGACACTGCCACATAAGCAATAAGGGATACACTTTTTAAGAAATCCATTTACCCAACATAAGAACTAACCCATGCTGAAATCTTTAGTAATATCCTCTTTTCTTGGATAACTTCATTAACAAAATTCAAGATATTTCCTTAAGCATCAACAACTTTGTTGGAGCCAACTATAATAATGAAATCTAACTTTTCTTATTGTGAAGAAAACATGCTATTCATCTTGAATTTGAGGAATGAAATAGTGCCTTATTTGTAGACTGTCCCTTAATAAACATTTTTAGTGTTAGAAAATGCTTGAAGAAGACTCATACTTACGCTAACTCTTAGGAAGCTAGGCACAAGTCCAAAAGCACTACCTAATGTTCCCTAACATTCTAATATTCCCCATGTATCTACATTTTAGCATTTATTTGATTTCATATCTCATATAATATTGCTTTTATTTTACTTGTATGAATGTGTAAATGCATTTATTTACATTAGAACAGTGAATATATATAACCAAAATGAAAACCAAAGGAGATATACTGAAGTAAACACTAGTAAAGGAATATGTGGTTAGTTGATGTCTTATAGGAGGTATCAATATATGGTACAAATGTTGTCTTCCTTTTCATAGTAAGGTCAACTTGATTTGTTATCTAATCGTGGTCATCAATCATCTTTCAATCTATGCTTTTGTTAAATGACTATACCTTAACCAACCTTTGTTTACTTGGTTCTTTAAGTTAACAAATTAATAGAAACCCTTCAAAAAATAAGAATTTATTTTAAAATTTTTGTAAGATACAAGTGTCTTTAATTAAATATTTAAAGAAAAGGAGAATTTGATAGAATTAATGAAACAATTGGAGAAGCTATTGTCTTTTAGCTTTAAATAAAAGTGTGAAGGATTTTACTTAGTCATTGGATGATGGTCATCAAAGTGTCTAATGCTACTAATGAAAAGAGTTATTACTAAAACAAGACAATGAACTTGAAAGTAAACATGTATTAGTAGGCTAAAATTTTTAAAGTAGTTGAAAATGCATTACATAAGATTGGCTTAATTGTTTTACAAAATTTGTGGTCAATTTGGATATAATTTATTGATTAATTGGTCCCATCCTCTTCAATCGATAGTCTTTTAATCACAATACTTGCATAACTCCAACATGGAAAATGTTATTAGAAAAACATCTTTTTAAAGCCCTTGAACTTTAATGTTTATAATACTTAATATATTGAAGTTTTATTTTCACCCTACAAACCCTTCAATTTTAAGATTTCACATCCTCACCCTTTATGATGAACTATATTATACATATGTTCTAACCATTACAAGAAAATGGTTATTAAAATGAAAGGGGTAATAAAGGAACTTTGTACATAAGGATATCTAGTTAGCTACAAATTGCTATAAGGAAAACTTGTTTAAGCTTTCATCTAAGCAATGTTCAACTCAACATTATACCATTCAAGTTCTCGATACCAACATAAATCTTATCTGAGAAACTATTTCCACTCACATCAAACATATTCGATCAAGTTACCAAACCCAATAAGCTCATTTATGAAACTTCCTTGCAGGCTATTGCTCTACAAACTCAAGCTTTCAAGATGGGGTTATAATTTGGAAATTTTCTAGAAATGAACTCAAAAATTGATTATCCCCTAAAGATAACACTTTTTGCTTCTTATACCACCTAAAAATATAGGGAATTCACCTATAAACAGAATCCCTTCAAAATTAAAAAAAACACCCAATAGGACACATTGCATAATCTCCACCATAACCACACCAGGGAATGAATTATTGGCTATTTTCAACTCTTCTAACCTCTTTAAGCTCTTGAACATTCACAATTATACTAAAAGATAAGTTCCCTGAAACATCCAATGTTGTCAAAGTAATATTCTTGTCAACTAACTAGGACACCCACTTTGTATCTCATTATATTTAATATCTAATACTTATAAGGCACCAAAACAAATCGCTAACTTTGGCCTAATAATATCTTCAAATAAATTGAAACCTAACTACATAATCCTTATAAACAATGACTAAATCAACTCATTATAGAACATGGGAGAAGGAATTGATTTATATAACTTATATTTTTGATGTAAAACGATTTCTACTTTTAAAAGCACTTTGATTATCATCAAAATAATGCATCCTAAAGAGTTTACCATTCGCACTCAAATTCATATATCCAACTTATTATTATCTAGCCATGGGTGTTGTAAATTGCATTGATAGTATATATAACATCATACTAGTAATAGGGGCCAGAGGGGTAGAGAGGTTCTAATCATTTAAAGCCTTATGTGGGTCTTGGAGATTTTCATAAAGGAGATTATAAGTTCAAGCTCGACTGTCATTGTCAGGGTGTAGGATAAAAGGAGATTGCAAATGGAGAGTAATTTAGTAAAGGAAGATATTTTAAGAAGATAATTTAAGGGACATTTTTGTCCTCTCATGAAAGTAACAATTTTTCAAAAAAATTAATTTAGTGCGTGTATAACATAATTAAACTTAATAATGTAGAGGTAAAAATTTTAAAGTTTAAAGTTTTGTATGGCGTAAATTAAAGTTTAAGGTGTTAAGTATTCTAAGCATTAAAGTTCAAGGGCCTTAAAGGTTTTTCAATATGTTATAAGCATCTTAGACATTTTTAGTGGACTGATTCACTAAAATTATCACTAATTTTCTAAATATTACTCTACGAGCCTCTTTTCTAAATATATTCTTGATAAGAACTTACATTAAAAAAGTACATCATCTAACCTTCTTAATAAGGAATTTAGAATTCTAAAATGGATATCTTAGATGCACTTAATTTTACATAGCTAGATATCATGGGGACTTCTTTAAGGTGTAATGGAATAGAACAAAATAGTTAATTCCTCGTGAGACAATCAAGTTAAGCCTACCAAAACTCACCTCAACCTTGTTTCGTGATCTTTGACTAATAAATCCTTTTATTTTAAAACATCTTGCTCATAGTTATATTTAAATGTTTCACTCACTCTCATCACACAAATCTTTTTGCAATTAACCCAAAAAATAAACAATTGATATATACGATAAAGCAAACTAAATTATTGTTCTTTTACCTATCCTTGAACTACTGGTCGTAGATTAATAACAAGTTCTGTTAATCCCAGTTTTCTCTTAGGTTGTGTTTATTTAAGAGATGCTCGTTAATTAAACCTAGCCATCGAACAACCTAGAATACGATCTCTAGATTTAATCGGACAGTCACATTATGAATTAGGAAAACAGACCAATCTAAGCAACAACCACATACGCTCGGGTCATTTAACCTAAGTTAAGTTATCCCTAATTATTACAAACCATTAGTTGCCACAAATGAATATCAAATATAACAATTACGGATTATATTGAAATTATAGCTATAGGTTCATACACAAACAAATAAATGATAAAGAGAATATGATCATTCATATACAAAACCCAAATTCATACGCATAGGATAACCTAAACAATTCCTAAAGAGATAAAGAACAACAAAAATAATGGAAGAAAAGCTTAACCGGGTCGTTGGTGTCAATGTCACCTTCGAAATGGCGTCAGGATGCTAGCCCTCCATGGGTCTCCAAATGGACTGAGCTTTACCCCTTCTCCTCATCTTCTTCCGAAGCTTCACTCTTTTCCTAGCCGAAAACAACAAAACATTCATGTCTTTATCGTCACAAAAATGATGCTTTTATATTAAAAACGTAGGGTTTCCTGGGTGAGGTGGTAGTGTCTCACATGGGTGAATAACCTCTTACAGTCGTGCATGACCTCTCACGACTATGCATTGGCCTCTTATGATAGTGCATGACTCTCACGATCGTGAGACACCTTGTCACAGTCGTGAGTCAATGCTCATAGACTTTTATAAACCATTGTATAATAAACATTATAGACTTTTATATCTCCAAACTTTCTCTTCATAGTCAGGTATTTTCTCTCATCATCAAACTTAGCAAAAGTTAGTTATATCGATCATTTTTATTCTCACATCTGAATAATAACCCACCATCAAAGATTTCTGCCAATAAACACGAATGTATGCATACTCTCACTTGCTCTAGAGATTTTGTGAACATCTCACATTTGTCTTACCTAATCACATGGCTTCACCTTATTCCCTTATCAATATTTCATCTTCATGTCAACCTCTATGTCAAGTATTAGCCAAAGCCCATTAACATTCATAAGATTTTATCATTTAAACTTAAGGGTCTGACAATAACTTCCTTAATTGGATTTATATTTAGAATAATGACATGTTTTTATCAATCATATTCTTACGGGTTAAAAATGAAATAGACAACCTCTTATTTATAAGAACACTATTTTTGTTGTTAAGAAAAAAGATAAAGATTCAAAAAAATTCATTTCAACAAATAATTTTATAATGTCATAATTTTTTTATATTTCTTAGAGATAAATCAGATGCAAGAATAATACATACAAGATATTTCTTCTCCTTTCTAGTTCTTTTCAAACATAAAAATCTTATTTATATGCTATTAACATCCCTCACATAATTATTAAATAAAACTTGAATTTATATGTCAAATCTACATGACAAAAATTTAAAATTTATGATTTTTTTCTCAAATTTCATTGGTTATAAGTATTTATCTTTAATGTAGTTAAATTTACAATTATTGTTGTATAAATAAAGGCTAAATATGTTAAATTCTCGTGTATTTTAATACTTTCAATGTTTTAAATTAAACTTTATATTTTAAAGCATTGTCACAATCTAAATTTAATGACAAAATTATTATTAAAAATAATTAAAAATATTTTTATATAATTCTTGAATATTGATGAAATTAGAAATGAGATATTACACGGGCAAACCTTGGTCAGAGAGCATACAGGGATAGCATTACCAAAGGTATATGTCGTTGTTACCACGTAAATTGGAAAAGACTCTTTTCGTTGTGAACCTAAGCTCGTAGAATGTTTCACTAGCTTATGTACCAGTCAAGTGATTTATAGAACAGATTCTATAAGAGATCAAAGATAAATAAAGATTGATTGTAGTTTAGATTTTAAATATGCTAGTTGAGATATAAGCTTTTTTTTTAATATAGACATCAATTTTTAAGGCCTGCCTTTTAAAAATATAAACTGACCAATTGCTACTAAAATGTCATTAAATATAATATTAAAAAATATTTGATACAAGCGATTTACAACGGAGTGAAAACAAGCGAGACAAAAAAGGGCGCGTGGTGGCATCACTGTGGGATGGACTGAATGCTGATGCGGCGATGATGAACACTGCTTAGCCCACAAACATTCATTTTCACCTGTTCAATTTTGTAATATAACAATAACAATAATAATAATATATCTTAAACAATTTTCAAAGTGAAAATTATTAAATTATAGAACAAGTAAAAAGGACAAAGTGCTGGGTGCTAGTCGTGGGGACAACAAAGTAACAGTATGATTGATGTCCTTTTCCTCACAAAACCTAATATGTGACGTCACATCACCCAACTTGTTTCTCTCTCTAATATTGTATTGTAAAAAACAAAAAGGAAAAAAAAAAAACCTCTTCCATATTTTCATGTATAAATTCAGAAACTACATAAAGTGTATGTACAAAAACAGACCAATTTATTACTGACACAACACAAACCTTGTATGTGCAAGTGCGGCACATAACATACACATTGTACTCGTTGCTCTACTCGAGTGTGCTCTGCTTTGCGGCTTGCTCTTACCCTGTTCTGTCTTTTCTGAAGAGGTGATCTCTTCCCTTTTCTACAATCAGAAGGCTTCCCTGTTTTGTTGCTCTTACTCTGTTCTGTTTTTCTGAAGAGGTGATTTCTTCCCTTTTCTACAATCAGAAGGCTTCCCTGTTTTTGTTTGAATATTTAAGGAGTGATTGCAGCACTAAGAGAAATGTATGCAGAGACTGGGCTGTTGTTTCCCTACATGCAGAATTTCTCCCAAGATATTCAGCAACTTGAAGAGTACTGCAACTACCAGAAGATCACTGCCTCAGTGGTAGACACTCCCTTCATTTTCTTTTCCCTCTTCCTCTTTCTATGCGCTCGTAATTTGTGATGATCTTCTTCCAATCTATTCCCTTGACCTTGCGTTTGACTTTTGCCTTCAAAATTGATTTAGGTTCTATTGAGGCTTGTTCTCTGTTTGGTTTCTAGGAAAATGAACTGTCTAAAAGTGTGAAACCTTAACTTAAATCGCTTTCTTATTGTTGTCTGCGAATGAACTTTTTGTTGGGAAGTTCAATTTCTCATCTTGCAAGTTTTAGATTCCTTGAGAAAGTTAAGTCCTTTGCTTTGCTTCTCTGTTCCTCTGCTTGGTTGCAGAGAAAGTGGAGGAAAAGACTAAATTTATTGGTACCTTTATGTATTTGAATGACTGGGTCTGTAATTTTTAACTCAAGATCAGTTCCATTTGTTCTCTCTCGGCTTTCTCTTGGTACATAAGTAGTCCAAAAAGGAAACGGTGAGTGTTCTCTTTACATATGTGGATCTAGAAAAGAAAAGCAAGAGCATAATGCATAATAGGAAAGTGATTTCACAGTTCCAAGTTCCATATCCATAAAGCTCTCTTGTTTTCTTTTTTCTTCTTTTCCTTTTATGTTTAACCCATTTACAGAGAGCTAAAATAAGAACTTGTCCTCCTCCTTTTGTTTTCACTTTTGTTTTTCCCTTGTTTCTACTTTGATCTTTTGGCGCGTAAGCTTTAAAGAAAAAAATGATGTCCACCTCTCTCTTAATGTCTCTCTTTCTGACTTTCTATGAGGTGTGAGCAACTAAACTTGGAGAAAAGGAATCTAAAGAAAAGCTGTTTTCATGTATACAAGTGTGCTTCTATCAAACTGGTTTGTCCTAGCAGGTGTTTGGCCTTTTGAAAAGGCTTTAAATTCGTTTTTATAGTCTATCCTCTATCCTTTTTTTTTTGGTCTTCTTTTTATTTTCAGGTAAAATTTGAGCAGGTAGCTTTCTTTTGTATTATTGATTTAATTCTTTTTGCATCTTCATTTTAACTCGTAAAAAATTTTACCCTCAGGTGTGAGTCCTGAACAACATTGGGTGCATTGCTTATTTGGTATTTCTTTTAGATAAGTTTCAATTAGTCCAATATTTATAGATTTTGATTGGATGAAGAGAGAAATTTTGGGATCCTTTTTCAACTACATCGATCTTAGTTCATTTTGACATGCGTCGAATCTGAATTTTGGCCAACTTTTAGTAGTGCAGGAATCCATCAACGATGCCTCTTCATTTCTATACGTTTTCCAGAAGTGCTTGAAGTTGGAAAGTGTTTCTTTTCTTTACAAGTGCTTCTAATTATTGACATGGAGTTGGTGAATAATACTGCGCGCTGCACTTTTTTGTAAAATAAGTAAATCTATAGATGCCTCAAGTCAAGTAATGAAAGAAGTTTCAACAAATAAAATGTCTTGAGAAGTTTATCTGGGAATTCAAATTAAGCTTCTTGTTTGAGAAATTGAGGTATGTGTAACACTCTGACTCTAAGGTGTAATTAACATTTCATTCTGAAACTCCACATTTAAAGTCACTAACTGTTCATTTTTCTCATCTGCAACTTTGTGTTGCAAGTTCCACTCTCCTGTTCCAGATATGTATGCAAATGGATGCTTTTCTTATTAATTTGGTCAACGTTTCAAGTTTTGGTTACATTATTGTAAATCAATACGCAACAGTTTCTTTCTTGGTTTATCTTATCTGATAGAGATGATCTACATTCAGACCTCCACGATAGCAGAATATGACCTGGGAGTAGAAGGAGATCTATTCAAAGCACCAGAGCCCATTATTGAAGAGCCAGTTATGGGGCTTGATCCTATCGCTGCAGCCATCTCAATAATGTCCTGTGGGGAAGAGGTCATCACCCCACAAGGACTGAAGGTGTCAGATATTGAATCAATCCAGACTGAGCAGCTTCTAAGTGAGGTTTTCTATGAGTGCAAGAAGGACCTCATGGAAAAAGCAGCAACAGGAGCTTCTCTGTCAGAGGTTCTGGATATCAAAATTCCCGTTATTAAGACTGATGAAAACCAGATTAAGGAAACCAAGGTGCTTCCTGATCTATCACTGTCAAAAAGTGTTAGCTCAGGATCTTTAAGTTCAATGGAGTGGATGAATAGTGCTGCATTGAAGCCAAGTTTTATGGATTTTACTGGAATGGACTTCGAAACTGTTTACGGCATGCGTAGAGCATTCAGTGAAGGAGACATAAAGGTCAGTTTCATTATTTTCCCCTCTTGTATGTCCGTCTTCAATCATTTCCAGACATGTCTGACCTATCCGCTTTTCTTCCCCACTTGTTTACTTCTACCTCTGGTGTAGAGCTGTAGAATTATATCTGTCAAGGAATCAATTTCATGAACGATTTACTTTATTCAGATGCTTAGAACAATTCTAGATGTTATGAATTTACCTTGATATGTGACTGAAGAGTTGCAGTGATTAACTTTAGAAGTTTTGAACTTCTGTTATCATCAACTCATGGCACATGTGAATATGACTTTCTGTTAAGATCAACCTTGTGTTTCCCCCTGGTGGCACCAGTCATAACACTTCTATTCTGCCAACTTTTCCAATGTCAATTACATTACCCTTGACATTGTTTCCAAAATATCATATGTCCTCTGTCTTTTTTCTTCACGCGTGATGAGTTTTATTGCATCTGCCGTCATGTATCTTGAGCAAGCACTATCCTTAAACCGCTTCTCACGCTTGCCCTTGTTTACCTATAAAACCAATTCATCTAACTTGAGGTACCCAAGTATACACAAGTCCTTGGGTGTTAGCCTTGAAGGTCTTCTCAACCCACACTTTTTTGGGTTTGCTTTCAGGTCTCCTTCTTAAGATAACAAAACCTCTCAATATAATCAAAATCACCACAATAATATCTTATATAATATATCCTCTATGAACTGTTATCATGGCCATATCTCGTATATGGTATCCTATATGACGTCCTAGCATGTCCTATATGAATTGTTATCATGACCATATCTCGTTTATGGTGTCCTATATGACGTCCTAGGCTGTAGTACCCCTTTGTGATCCTTGAAAAGACAAGCTAATACCTTCCTACTTCCTTTCCAAGAACGAATGTGTGGCCTCTTCCAAATGCATACTAGGACACAACATGTCCGCTTCTTATAGAATCAAAATCTATTACTTCTCTTTTCAGTTTTAATTTCTCTTTATCATTTGTCTGGCATAAACCACCAGCTTCTAGTGGCTCCTTGGTATGCAATACAGCATCAAGCATGAACTGGCTATGTAAGGAAGTCTATGGACTGAGAATTCTTTAGATGCTTCTGGCCATTTCCACCAGATGAGGCTGAGTCATTGATACTGAATTTCTATGACAGACTCTTGGTAATGGTAGTATAAGCCGTATTCACTCTGCCCTTGATCGTCCATTAGTCATTGGCAACTGCATTTCTGAAGATCGCATGGAAAAGCTTTCAAGGTATAGGAATAAGAAGACAAAAAGAAATTTTGGCAGGAAAATTAAGGTAAGTTAACAAATTCCATAATTTTTCAAGTCATATTCATTCTGATGCACAATCATAAATTCAAATCTCCTATATTTATGTTTTATGTTTCAAAATTCCCTTGTAGAAATTTGCTTATTATTTCTTTTTGTCTTAGTATGCTTGTAGGAAGGCTTTGGCAGACAGTCAGCCAAGGATCCGAGGAAGGTTTGCCAAGACTGAAGAACCTGATGTGTCGAGAAGGCAATAACTATTACTAATTTGGGAAGATTGATGAAGTAGACATTAAATGTTAAAATATCCTATCAAGTAATGGAAGAGAGCAGCAGTGTAAGCCTGTGAAATAGATGCAGCAGAAAGGAAAATGACTATTGATAATAAAACAGAGCGCCAAATAATTAGTAGTTGAACCGTTATTCAATGTAATAACTTCCTCAAACTGGACCATAATGGCTGAAGTAGAGCTGTATATAAGGTGGTTCTGAACAAAATGTTAAGAGTTGTTCAGAGCTGTATATAAGGTGTTTCTGAACAAAATGTCGTAAAGAGTTGTTCATACTATCGTGTAAGTGGTACTAATATGTGTTGTGAAATGGCAATGTTGTAGTCCCTAGTTTCTACTTTCTACAAGGGGGTATTATCATTATCATCATCACACACCTAGTTGAATCCTGCACAATATGGGATCTAAGGAGGTTTAATATTATGTAGCTTTATACCTATAAAATAGAGGTTATTTTCAGTAGATTCACAGACAAATGTGACATGAAGAGTTAAAAAAAAAACTTCAAGTATGTGATGCAAGTTTAGAAGATAAAATAATAATAATAATAATAATAATAATAATAATAATAATAAGACAAATAGGAATACAAATATTAAGAAGATAATAATAATAATAATAATAATAATAATAATAAGCACAATAATAATAATAATAAGAAAAGAAGAAAAGCTTGACCAGCTGATTAAGCAGATGCCCAGTTGATTAACCAGTTGCACACGATAGGAGAATCACATACAAATTAGAATCACATACAAATTAAATCTAACAAACAAGTAAAAGAAGAGACATGCAAAAATTAACAAATTAAAAGCAATAGTCAGAACACATGTAGCAAAAAAGTTGAGACAGCTAGACAGTGATAGAGATACCGTGACTAAAACCTTTCTACATACAGAACCTAGATATGGGTAGCAGGGCTAAAAGTATAGGCGAGCTCGTTTGTAGTTCTTGAAAACTCCACTGCTTTGCCAATAATAGTAGTAATAATGATAATAAAAATAAAATAAATAAATATTTAGTAAATACAATATGAAATAAGTAATA
>JAOTAY010000007.1:9416074-9431597 GCA_025629805.1 Erythroxylum baracoense | reverse complement strand
TCTAAATTAACAAATACACTCTCCAAAATAATTTTTAATATATAAAACCCACAATTCTCAATAAAAATCACATTTCATATATATAAATCAATTATACTCAGAAAAATGTCAATGAATGCCTGTATAACTATTTTCATGTCAAAAAATTCAATATTCACCAGTATGTACATATCATGTAATGCATGAGCATGAAATGTATTTTCTAATCTCTCAATAATCTCTTATATATATATTGTTCTAGCCTCAACGTGGGTAATGAGATGTTACAACTTATTCTATTAAAAGTTCTAGTAAACAAATAAATTAAGTTATTAAAAATTATGAAAAATTATATTAAACTAAATAATGAAAATAACATGATTTTTTTAAAAGTTTTAAATTATATCGAACAAATATCAAATCATTTAATATCTTGTAGTCCAATTTATTTATTTTTTAGAATGAATAAATTTAAATGTGCTTCAATTTCTTTTACACCTAATTACACTCTCACATTGACTAAGAATTTGAATTGAAAACTTTTACAATTCTAGAATATTACTTGTAAATTGGTCTTTTTAAGTAACTATATGACAATAAAAGTAATCTTGTAAATAAAATAAAGTGAAAATTAATCTTAAACAAGTAACAAAAATGAATAAATATATACCTGAATTAAGTTTGTTTCTTTGGCGTACTATAATGGGTATCCTAAAATCACCATATGCATCATTGTATATCTATTAATGTACTAAATAGATCTTATATTATCTTATATGAAACAATTATTGTGATAATATCACTCTCCTATTAAGTTTGTCTTTCTTTTATGAAATTTGGCTAAAGTAGACACTCAAATTTAAAAATGCCCCAACACATAACAGTGATTTTTTAGACTAACCTTGATAGCTTTCTTCACCTTCTCTATATCAACATAAAAGTAATTAATTATCGTTTTCTCATCACTATCATCTAGACAAAGTACTCTCATAAAAGGCTTACAAACTAGATTGACAAGCTAGCCTTGGGACCATCTTTAACTATAATCCTAACTCCATTCCAATATTAGACATGATATACTAAGATACAACTCATTTATCACTTGTAATCATTTGTCTTAGTTACTTTTTCATTTGAACAAAATATTTAAGTGAAGAAATTAGTTGCAAATCTTATAATGGTAAGATGACACAAATTCTTACTATTTGTGAAATCTTTTCTCATTAAATTCACAATTCATGTAATGAACTTAGTCATTTTTCTCGTTTTCCATACATTTTTATCAATGACAAGGAAGTATATAATATCTTTTATATTTTTCAACATCAAGTCAATGTTATTTGCAGTGTAAGGAGTCTAATAAAAAGAATTATACTATCTTGCGTCAATCATTTCAAGGTTTCCTTCACAGGTCATGACGTATTGTTGGGAAGGAATTGATTTGTTAGCTCCTTTGTTATTTTTTCCTAATTGTCGATGAGAGGTTTACTCATATTGACATCTTTGAAAAATCTCTTTTTCCACGATATCTTTGCATCATCCACTATTTATGTACTCATGATTGACACTTTATATATCATAAACCTTTGTAGTGCAAAGTATTGCTTCGTTTGCCACTAAGAATGTTTGAAAATTTTTGGTACTCAGTATGGCTTTTACACCTTCACTAAAGTTGTCTCTAATTAGACTTTAGTTTTGTTCCTAGCATCGATTTGTTTAAGCATAAAAAATATTTCAGTTGTTCTTTAAATGGTCTGTTTGTCTTTAGAAAATCTTAGACCAAATCTTTAAGTTATTCTAAGAAAGGAGCCATTCCATCATCTATTGGGGTTATATAACCAATGATACCTTTAATTTGGCAGTCCTCTTCACAATATTGCTTTTGCTAATCATTTTTCAGACAATGAAGAACTACTCACTAAACTTTGATACCATATTTTATGGGATTTTTAAGTACTAAAAAATGGGAACAAAGTAGCCAAAGTTACCGTGTGGCAAACAACTTGAGTTTTCCAAGTCCTGTCTAAGCCTTCCTTTGTGGTAATCAAATAACACCTCTTTTAGTTATTGCATGCCTCATGTTTACTTATATTTCGTTGCTTCCTTCACGCTCAATCGTATAAATATATGCATAGCTCAATCAACTAAAGAAAATAAGAGAGAGATACAACAAAGCTAACTTTTTATTGTTATAGATAAAGATAATAAAAAGCAAATTCGAGAAACTTTCTATTTGAAACTCTGTACAATGGACACTTAAGAGCTCTTTAATCAAAGCTCTCTACAATTGGACTTTCACAAAGCTCTCAAACTTTCTTTAAGCAGATGATTAAATGAATTGCCCATTTTAATTGAACAATATATAATTCCTTTATATAGGTTTATAAGAACCTAGGAACCAAGTAATTAAAATTATCCACTTTTACTACTAACTTATTCAGAAGTGAGGGTTATACACTTCTTCTACTAACTCTACCTTACTAGTGGAAAGTTATCACCTTAATTCTCATAACTCCTCTAAGATCATAGAGAATATGGTTTGGAAAATGTTGCACCCGATTATCACATCTTCCACCATCTTTTCATGTATTAAAGAAGTACTTCTACCTTCTAAAGTAGTGCAAATATTATGAACTGAAAAAATATAAAGGTGAATCACAATACTAAACATACTTACCTACTTACATGTATATAATGGAGTAACAACAAATAGTTTCATTATCAAACTTATTTAAGTATTATCTCTCTAATTGCACCATAGCAAACCTCCAACAAAATTAAAAAAAATAGACTTCTCATCATGTTAAGATAAAAGAACAAAATAACGTCATCAATTGTTTCACATATAACAAAAACAACAACAATAATGACAATAACAATAATAATAACAATAAGAGGCTTAAATGTCAAACGAATTAAATTCATCTAAGTAAATGAAAGGCATCCTTTAAATCTCTCCTTAATGCACTAAGAGAACCATTTATTATTGAAGCTAGAAATGACCTTAATTTATAAGAGACAATGAACAAGTCAAAGGAGGAGAAACTTAGTCCAGTAGTCTCTTTATTGGAATTTTAGAAATTAATATCAAATATCGTATGCATAGCATGAGTATATCTTAAGTGAAGTAAATAATTTGTAATCATTAAAGATATAAAAACATAATTGTATTTCAAAAAATTATGAATCATATTATTATAAAGAAACATGCATGGCTAGTTATGTAATAGCCGATTTCCAAAACTTACTGAGGGTTAGAATGTTAGACTTTTGAGTCATTTCATTTTAGAATTTATGAGGTGCATTTCATTTACATGCATAACATAAGCATATACACACATGAATGTTGATTTAGAAAACATTGCAAAGATAGTATATGCACTCAATTGACATATTCTGGGGCATGAAAGGTTTAAAATGATTATGATATAATTATGTCTTATTTATGTCTTGAATTTTGGTTTGGTGGATTATAATTAGTAATTTGGAGTTAATTGTTACAATTAGAAGAGTGATGAATTAAAATGTACATTTAGTCTAGGAAAAATGTCAAGTGGTAAGACAAGTTGACATATGAAAAATTAGGATGACTAAGCCTATAAAATGAGTGACATTTAACATAGAAAATTAAGTGACTAATGGTAGTAGTGATTGAGTGACAAATGACCTAAGAATTTGATAACATTTGGCAGCCACATAAGAGGACATGTAGCTTATCTCCTTGGATGACTTGTGTCCTTTTAAAAAAAATGACACCTTACAGCAAAAGGCTTAAGCAAATGCAGAGTCACTCATCTTTCTTGAAGTTTCTGATCCATGCTTTCTTCTCCTTTCCTCTCACCACCGAAACACCCATACCCTCACATCTCTGTGTTTTGTCTACATTTGTGTTCAATTACCACATCAAAATCCATGCTTTTACCCTTCATAAAGATAGTTATAGAACTAGATCATTGTTGTACATGCTACTATCTTTTGATCTTTGCTGGAAACCATTCTACTTCCACCTTGTTCTTGGAATTGTGCTTGCATGCATGGAAGGCTAGGTTAGCTTGATAATTGAAGAGGCAATTGAGTTGAACAAGTAAGTGAAAGACTGATCTCTTGTGATATATGCTAATAGAACTTAATGATGACTGAATTGGAGATGGATTGATTATGATATTGGACTGCAAATGAGTGTTGGAAAATGATGCATGAATGATAATTTCTGTTATGTTTTTGCATGCATGAAAGACAATAGTTTATGAGCTGCCAAATGAATGATTTTGAGTTAGAATTGGAGATGAATTTGATGAGGAATTAAAGTATAATTAAAGTATACTTAAGGTATAATTAATGAACTATTATGAAGGTATTTTGAATTTTGTATGAAGGTGTTTGAATATGGAAAATGGAGGGAAATTAGATAGTGCACTTCGAGGCACTCATCCCACGATCGTGGCTAAAGCTTTGAAATGATAATTTTAGTTTTCTGAATTTGTTAAACCAATTGAGGATAGGTCACTCTACATTGGTGTATTTGGACTTGATTAAGGCTTGAAATGAACCTAGATTATTGCTTGATTAATTGATTAAGGATTTGATAAGTTTAGGTTGTTAATTGATGTCATTACTTAATGAATGGATTGTCTTGATATCAATGTGTTTAAATTTGGAAATTTTGAGTTGTTAAAGGAAAAAATGTGTTCTTATGAATGCAAATATGATCCAAAGGATATGAGAAAGATGTGTTAGGTATGAATGAATGAGAATTAGGAAATTGTATAAATGTATACTGCTAGAAAAGGTTGATGAATGTATGATTGATGAATTTAAAGTAATCAAACTTACTCGAGGTGTAAACCTAAATGCAAAATGGTAATATACAAGCTATAATAATTGAATGGTTAAGACTTGTGAATAAGAATACATACCTAGAAAGGTCAATTGAGCATGCATTGAATATGACACAAATACATGTGCATGATTGTATATTCATATGATTGAACAAATTAGTGATTGTGAACTGTGTGTGTATTGCTTGACTATAAAAGCACAAGTTGATTGCCAAAACCTAGACATTACCAAATCATCAAGGCAATAGCTTTTCTGGAGCATAATGTGAGTTAACCTAGATGTGTAAACTTAATTATATGTGCTTTCATTGAACTGTATGTGTAATGTGGAATGTATGAACAATTGAATGATGAATGTCAGACTTAGATCCGAAGAATTTCATATATGACATGAGCACATTGAATGAAAAGTACTGAAAGCATAATATAATTGATGTATCTCATTGCATTGAAATGCATGATCAGATAAAGGAGTTGTGACTGTAGTAGCTAATGTGTGAAAAAGAGCTTTAAGCTTAGGATTATGCATAGAGAGGCATAGGTACAAATAACAATGAGCCCGATATCCACAATAGATACGGGACAATATATGAAATGAGCCCGGTATCCAAAACGGATACGAAACAGTAAATTGGGTTGATAGGTGCTTGATTATAACAAAGAAAAATAAGAAAGAAATCACATGTGCATTTTCATATAAAATTATACAAGTATCATATGAATGATTATGATGATTTATTGAATTGTTCTGAAATAGTGATATACAATGTTGGTATACAATACTTATTGAAATATGACAAAATGTGATGTGGTATTTCATACTGGATTTTGTAATATACTTGCTGAATTAAGTTATGTAATTTATTCTGGTGTTTTGATTTGAGTGAACACATCGATGATAGTTCACTCACTGAGTTCACAAACTCATCAAAATTGTAAATTTTGATTTTCAGGTTCAAAGAAATTCTAGCTACTGAGGTTATATAGTAAAAGCCTAGTACTTGCATTTTGGAGATAAGAATGGCTCAAAGGTCTGGTCAGCTGATATCTGAAAAGTCTAGTTTAGAATGTTTTCAGTTAGCATCCTATTTCATGTTGAACATTTTGTATGGAGTATTGAACTATTAAATGTTATGTAATGTATATACACGGATTATGAATTGTAATGATACAATGTAAGTTCGATGTTTGTCAATGAAATGGGAAGAATTGATCATTTGAAATGCTTGTGATATATATGATGCCTTTTAGTTAATGTGATTGTTCTAACGTACCATTTCCGTATATTATATTCTCGATTATTTGAGGATATGTTCGGGCATATGTTCTATGAGAGTGGCATGTTACAAGTTACATCAATAATATAGCCTCCAAGTTCTCATAAAACTTGTATCTTTATATCTATAAAAAAAGTCCTATTGTTGTCTTTTAAAAAACACTAGGAAACTAATGTTGTTACAGAATCAATTTGCAAACTTAAAACTGAGTCATTTGTCCTTAACGAAGAATATTTTTATATGATCAAAATCACAAAACTTAATACTTGAAAAAGAATATTTCCAAACGCTCTGTATTTATAAGTAGACCATGAAAACAATACATTAATATAGTGCACATTGTACAATCTTCCTAAGCTAAGTGCATTTTCTTGAGATATCAAATATGAAAACATACGCAGTAGAGCTCTTTGAGGCAAGGTATACAAAAATATCCAATATCATCACAATTTACCTTTGTCAACTAACATAATATAGGATTCTAATATAATGGTAAAAGAAAAACAATTGAGGATTATATCCAACAATATAGTCCATCTAATTACACTGATGGGACAATCATATTATTCCATAACTAAGCTAAGCAACAATCGGGCTACTAACGTAATAAAATTTAAAGATTTCCATACCTTCATAATACCTCGTCAAAGTCAAGTCCTTCACAAACCTTCGGACTTAGTATGAAATCGATCATCTTTAGTCTTGCATTTGAATCTCACTTACTACCTATGGTTTTTGCCGATGTGTATAAGTATATATTAACTCTTTCCTACTTTTCTTAATTTCAATGATATCTTATATTTTCCTTGCCTACTCACATTAATTTTGTTTATTTGCTTATCCGTTATCTTCATGTAAACTTACATGTCAAGCATTAATCAAAGCTCGCCAACACTTGTACAATTCCATCACTTAGATTTAATGGTCTAAAAATTGTGATAGAGATACTTAAATTTTACTTTTATGTTTTGCCCACATCAATCACAAATCAGTAAATGAATTTTTTAAATTTTAGGTACTATTTTCATGTTTTAAAAGTTCTATCTTCTATTTTAAAATGATCTTTGAACTTTTACAATAAAAGATTTTACATTAAAATAACATGATTAACCTTATAATCAATTATAATGAGGTGAATAAGAAAAAAACATCATATATAATACAGATGATTAGAAGAAACCAAAAACCTCATGAAAAAGAAAGTAGCTTATTTTTCATTTCAAGAAGTCAACCCCACGTTAATAGCTAGTTTTTATCCTTGTTTAAATGCCCTAGTAAGAGTTTGGAAAGGGAATATTAAAAAAAAAAAGTAGTAGTAGAAAGCTACTTCTCACATGCACATGCACATGCATTTTATCCACATCAAAGCAAAAGGTTTCCTCCAATAGCTAAGGAGAAAATAAAAAGGAAACTCAGAAATAAACTGATTTGAATTAAATTTCTTCCTGAGAAAGAAACATAAAGTATGTTAGTTTTGTCATTCTATTAATATTCATTTTTTATGAAACTATAAGTAAGAAGAATTTAAACAGAATGGTTAAATATAATTTAAATATTATAATTATGATCACATTATAAATTACTCTTTGATCATTATATTCTAAAAATATTATTTTTCTTACAATTAATTCATAAGATTTATATTTTTTTTGTTTTCATTTAAAATCATCAAGACTAGTAAAAATAGAATGAAGCTATACATAATATATTTGAGTAATTCATATGACAAGTGCTTTCCAAAAAACCTAAAAAACAAAAAGACTTATAGCATACATTTGTAAACAAAAGCTCTATTGGTTGATCATTAAAAAATCAGGCATTCACTTACTTTGCTTTACTAAGTTCCAATGAGTTATAGATGTATAGAATAAATTATTGCAGAAGGAAATTATAATGAAAAGCAAGATTTCACTTTTCTCGGAACCCTAGTGTAAGAGTCAAAACTGTTTTAAGATGGAAAATTTCCCATGATACTACCGTTATATACCGATGAAGATGATGCGTTTACACGCTCGATGATGCATGGACCAACATTGTAAGGATTATCATCCCTCTGCTCTTGTTTAGGTCTAATCAACTGCTGTCCCGTGAAGAAAGGTCTAATCTCACCACCCAGTTTGTTATTACCAAAAGTTACCCCGGCCAAGGAAAGATTTGCAGTTGTCTGTAGACTGGATGGAACCGAAATAGGGAAATCTGGAACAAGTGAGGTGATAGAACCAGCGAAAGGGCTTGCACCATGACTAGTGTTGATCCCAAAAGCACCATATGGCATGGTATGTTGGATGGAAGGGCACTTCATGGGGTAAAATGAGGAAGCCCCAAGCGTCATTTCGTTGCTCAAATTTCCAACTAAAGGTCCCAAACACTCCTTGTTTAGTTCTTGTTTCCTTTCGAAACCCAGAGTAAAACGTTGAATCTGTGTTTCAGTTTTTGGCCCGTTGGTGTTTCTGGTCATTGTCAGGGCAGGCTGAGCACTAACAATAGCCTGAGACAAATTAGAACCACTAGCATTGACATGGCTGCTGTTTCTGGCGGCAGGCACTTCATGATTGTGTTTCCCTTCGTATGTTGTGATTACATATTTGAGATTGTGGGAGGCTCTCTCCACGTGCTTCCTCACTAAACATCCAGCACTTGTGCATTTGTAATAGCTCCTATCATACAAATACAAGGAAAAGAAACCTTTAAATTCATGTATCTTATCATTGTCAATACCATATATTTTCATAATTAATCAAGAAAAAGGAAAATGTATTCCAAAGGCTGGCAGACTGATATAAACCAATGGAAAATTGAACAATTATAGCACAGACAGACACGCTGAAACCACTAATTTGTTAATCCAGATAATGAAACACATTTTAAAACTGTCCTATTAATCACCGGAGAAGGATAAGGAACTATATCAGAATCCTTAAAAGAGAGAGATCATGAAATCACTGTTAGCCCACAACCGTTGACAAAATGAAATATCAATACCTAGGGTTTGGGTTCCCCTTGACGACTTTTTGTCCGTACTTCCTCCAGCGATACCCATCATCAAGTATATCCACTTCACTCTCAATTTGGACAACAACTCTAGGTTCACGGACAGCCCTTGATGCCAAATTTGTTTCAACGAAGCATGTGTCTGTTTTCCTGTAAAGATAAAGTCTACCAGATTTAAGTACAGACTCGTATATGTCAATACGTGCTAACCACCAGATACAGTGGGGTACCTTCTTTTTGTTTCTGATTCATCATCATCGGCATTAACTCCAATTGACATGGTTCCCTGGGTAGCCTCATCATCATCATCATCATCATCATGACTAGCAAGTGTGGAAGAAAGTTCTGGAGTTTCTGCAGACTCAAATGTTCCCATAGATTTTCCTTGAGTGGTTGACAATGGATCAGAAAGCTCAGTAACAACTGATGTTGACAGTGATCTCTCCAGAACATCAGCCTTCAATTCATAACCAACTTTACCGTCCTTGGACCCTGGCTGCATATTTTTCCAAACTGACCCACCTTCAACTTTTAAACAGGCTTCACCACCCTCATCTGTCTCCGGCATCTCATCAGACCAAGAAGCTGATCCAAGTTGTGCTCGGCGACTAGGCTGGGGTTTAGGGTGATTATGAGCACCTTTATAGATGATTTCTGTAATTTGACCATCATGAGAGCGCTCTATCTTTTTCGTTACCTGACAATTTGGATGTGTACACTTGTAGTAACTTCTTGGATATTCACTACCTTTCACTTGCTTCTGCCCATACTTTCTCCAATTGTATCCATCTTCTGAAATTCGTCCGGTTCCTATTGCAGTATAGGTCCCATTCTGCTCTTGCAGAGGATGATGATTCCCTGAAAAAGGATCTGCTTGCAGAGAGTTCTGACTGCTAGGAGCATCGGACCCTCTGATTTGAATGTCACAGAAATCAGTTGATGCAGCTGTGTTGCTTAAAGCTTTCACATCAGGCATTGAGTCCTTAATGCAGCTCTTTATAGCTTCATGTGAAAGCTCTGCTGAAAATTCAAAACCCATTGATGGTTTCACCAGGACAAGGGCTTTACAATCTACATTATTTCCCTGTAAATAATAATAGTTACATGTAACTATGCCAAAAAAAAAAAAAAAACACACAAAGGAAAAGATCCAAACATTGACTGCATTGCAAAGCCAGCAAGACTATCTATGGCTGGATCAAATAAGCAATACTATTGTCCTACTCCAAGTACCAAAATCTCTAAGAGAGTCGTGTGCACAAATTTCAACACGAACATGTGAGATAAAAGGACCACAGACCAACGTTTGTATAAAAGGACATTGAAAGATTCATAGAGCTGGGCCATTGAAACAAAACCTTCAAAAATCATGTATAAGGCTAGTCTTGAAAAAAAATTAATATGAAGCAATGAACATTCCAACCCCGCCAAGAGTCAAAATGATGTGCCATCCAGGCATCAGTGGACAATGTATTGTAAAAGAGAACATGTAACACTATGAGAAGATCCAATATTTACAGTGTTAATGCACCCACCATGCTATATTACAAAATATTTCTTAAATGACAAATCACAAATCCACCATAAACATGGATAGTTTAATGAGAAGCCAAGATTTGTAGGTCACAGAGGCCCTAGAATTGATGTCAACTAACCATTCAGCCCAAAATTTTAAATCAACTTGTTAATGTCAACCTTTATTCTAGTAGTAAACAGTTCATAACTAAAATATCCAAAATAAAATTGAACACAATTTTGATAAGAATTCTATATTCTTAAATAAGTTTTTTAAGTCTTAAACAACTAAGATAACATAATTACAAATAGAGTATCTAACTTACTATTATCCTACCTAATAAGGAAATCTAACATAAATTAAATTTCAGCCCTTGTTGTCTTTGTTGTCAACTTAACTTTCACTCTTCCCACCAAATTAAACCTCACAACTGCAATAAGAGATTGTGTATCATCATACGCCTAAATCCGCATCATTAATGATAAGGCTAATTCACATGCAACTTGATAATTTCAAAACATCTCTTTCATTGAATTCCATTAATCAACGATGTTAATCAACATGTTCTTTATAAGTCAAGTTGCTTGTTATTATCTTTTACCGTACCATATCAAAAATATCCCTTATTAAGTTGTGCAAAACCTTCAACTTGAACGCTAACTTGTGTTGTTTGCAGTAAAGGAACTAAATCAATAAGCTTCCTTAGTTGAACTCCTCAAATTATCTCAAAACGACTCTTACTAGTTGACCTATTTATAGAATTGATATGAATTGAGAAGGGGGATTTTAAGAGCCTATAGAAATTAGCAGCTCCCACTCCCTTTATATACTAGATTATCTTATTCATATAAGGTAAGTTACAATTATAATCCCTAAAATCTCTCAATCAAATCACAATTATAATCCAAAAAATTCTCTTAATCAAATCATAATTTCTAACACTTCCCCCTCAAGCTGGAGCATATATATCATAAGCTCCAAGCTTATTACATAGTTGTGTTACACGGCTTCCAACCAAAGACCTGGTGAATAGATCAGCAAATTGGTCCTCAAATTTTACATGAGTGGTTTTTATCACATTTTGTTGCACCTTCCCTTTGACAAAGTGAGAGTCTACCTCAATATGCTCTGCCCTTTCATAAAAAACTAGATTAGAAGCAATGTAAATGGCTGCTCAATTGTCACACATTAGCCCCATAGGTTGAGTTTTTTTAAAATCCAAGTTATTGCAACATATGTTTTACTCAAGACAAGTTCTCGAATTGTATATGTCATGGCTCTATATTCTGATTCTGCACTTGAACAAGAAACCAATGTTTGCTTCTTGCTTTTCCTTAAAATCAGATTGCCACCAACAAACACGCAATATCCTGTAGTAGATCGTCAATCAGTCCTAGAACCAGCCTAATTAGCATTACTATAGGCTTAAATTGAATAATGTCAATGGTACTTATATAAGACTCCTTTGCCAGGATTGTGCTTGAGGTATTTCAAGATTCGAATAGCTACATTCTAATGGTTGGTTCGAGGGAATTGCATTAATTCACTCCCCACACTTGTACTAAATGAAATGTCAAGCCTAGTAATTGTAAGATAGTTTAATTTTCCAATCATTCTCTTATAATTTCCTGGATCTTTTAAGAGTTCTCCCTAATCTGCATCAAGATCGATGTTGGGATCCATTGGAGAATCCACCGGTTTACATCCCAACAAGCCAACTTCTAGGAGATCAAGAATATATTTCCATTGGGAGAGACAAATACCATCTTTAGATCTTGCAACTTCGATTTCCAAAAAATACTTCAATAGACAAAGATCTTTTATTTGGAACTGTTGTAGGAATTCATTCAATTAGTGAATTTTATTTTGATCATCACTAGTAATAACAATATCTACTCCATACATGAGCAATAGACAATAGAATTTTACCAAATCTTGTGTGTTGATAGAACATCGAATAGTCTACTCCAAACTACTTAGAGTCAAAATTTCCTCGAGTCGAAATTTCTTCATAACTGAACTAAACTATCGAAACCATACTCTAGGAGATTGTTTTAAAATATATAAAGATTTCTTCAATAGGCACATTTTTTCAAACTCTCTCTGAGCACTCCATATAGATTGTTTCTTCTAGATCACCATACAGGAATCCATTTTTCATGTCAAGTTCATAGAGAGGCTAGGAATAAGTTGCGGCTAAGGAGATAAAAATACAGATTGGCGCCATTTTTGCCACAGGAGAAAAGCGTTTAGAATAATCAATACCATAGACGTGTGTATTCTTGAGCAACAAGACGAGCCTGGAGTCGTTCGACAGATCCATAAGCAGGAGTCTTAATGGTATATACCTATAAACAACCAACAACTGAGGCATCAAGAGGAGTAACAAGCTTCTAGGTGTCAATTGACCATAAAGCATCTATTTCCTCTTACATAGCTTGCTTCCACCTAGGGATTTGTATAGCATCTGTTATACTCTTAGGGATAGACACAAAATCTAGGTTTGATAAACAGGAACTAAAAAAGGGGGTGCATGGTTATAAGAAACAAAATTAAAAATCGGATAATTGTTACAAGATCGTTTATCTTTCCTTAACGCAATAGGCCAGTCAAGGTCATTGTTTTCTAAATCTGGAGAAAAATTAGGTGCTAGAGGAGAGGGCTTATCTGGATGGTCATCTACCATCGATGAGGTCGTTGGGAATAAATCTGCAAATGTGATCGAGACAATTGATGAAGATAAGAAGGGTTGGAATCTATAAGTGAATTTTTGAACTTTTTAGTGAATTATCTAAGGAGTTGTCAAAAAGAGGGGGTAAACAATGATGGAAGCTTTTGACATCTTAACAGTGTTCTTAAAGAATGTCACATTTGTGGACACAAAGAATCCTTTAAGTGACGGGCTAAACAACGATAACCTTTTTATGACCTCGAGTAATAGAGGAGGATACACCTGATGGTTCGTGGAGATAATTTCTCAACTCCTAGATAGAATTGATGGACAAAATAGACACATCCAAAAATACAAGACGAAAGAGGAAATGAAGGGGTATTAGGAAATATAAGGATATGAGGGACCTGACCTTTGAGAGTGGTGGATGACATTCTGTTAATAAGATAGCAAATAGTGAGGATAACATCACTCTAAAACTCCTTTAGAACCTTCATCTCAATTAGTAAAGTTCGAGCAATTTCTACATGTTTGAATTTTCTTTTAGCAACACCATTTTGTTGTGGTGTGTGAGAGCAAGAAGATAGGTAAATTCTACCACAATTTTTTATGTAAGTCTTAAAGGATTCAGAAAAATATCCTTTGGCATTATTACTTCTGAGGATACGAATAGGACAACCAAATTGAGTCTTAATTTCAGAGCAAAAGAATTGGAAAATAGATAACAATTCAAAACATTCTTTTATTAGATATAACCAAGTTATTCTAGACCAATTATCAACAAAAACAACAAACTAACGAAAACCTAGTTCTGAGCAAACACGATATAAGCCCCAAACATCATAATGAACTAACATAAAAGAACTTTATGCTCAATTATTAACTTTAGATGAAAAAGCAACATGATGATGTTTCCTAAGTTGACAAGACTCACAATCTAGATGAAGATTTGAATTCAAATTAAGAATTAATTTTTTAAAAAAAATTTTTGGATGGATAGATGACTAAGGCGACTATGGATTCGGAGGGGTGAAGTAACAACTAAGCAAGCAGTTGAACAACTGCCAAATAGTAGAGATCTCCAAATTCACCCTCTCCTCCAATCATCTTCTTTGTCTTCAAATCCTAGATAACAACAGAATGAGGAAAAAAGGAAATAGAACAATTCAATGATTTGGTTAGCTTACTAAGACACGTTAAGTTGAACAAAAGTTTTGGAATATATAACGTTGTTGTAACGTCATTGAAGGAAAAGAAAATGTAGTGCCAACCCCACTTATCTTAATAGTGGAACCAAGCAACAGTTAGTTGGTCTAAGTCTGGTACATAGGTAATTTGATCAAAAAATTTTGGGTTACCTGCAATATTATTAGTGTCTCCTGAATCTATAACCTAGGGTTTAATAGAGGATGATGTACAAGTTGTTTGACTACCTAGGTGAGCAAAAGACGCAATTGGTGTGTTTTCTTGCTTGGCCACTTGATACTGGAGAAAAGCTGCAGAATCCTCTTTAAAACTACCTTGTTTCCACTTGTTGAGGCAGAACCACCAAAAGCTTCCACAATATTAGCAGATTGAGAAGACTTTGGGCGCAACTCTAAGTGTAAGTCCCAACAATAGTCAATGGCCACATTTCCTTTGGCCTCCTCTGCCCCTTCCTCCACGACGACCATAACGACCACAGTTACTTCAGCCTCCATTACCTCTTCCATTATTGTGAACAACTAGAGTAAACTGTCACCACTTTCTTGTATTGGACCCCTCAAGGATCGAGATATTCGTGAATATATCTCAGTGAGTTAGGGGAGTTTAGTGCCACCGAGTATCTGGGCCCAAATTGGTTCATATTTTGATCTTAAGCTAGCCAAGTATCTCATCACGAATAAGTCTTCTCTTTTTGTTAGGTAACAATTCAACTTAATGTGCCCGTGTGTTAAATAGCACTAGGTAGAGAGCAATAGCTCAGTATTATTTTGAAACAAGAACGAAGAACCTTCTTCACAAGGGAAAACCCCCCTACAATCTCAGGAAATCTTCCAAGAATTATTTCCATTCTAAAAGTCTACTCCACTTCCCCCATAGACTATTATTCTACTCCACTTCCCCCATAGACTATTATTTTATATCTACTTATCCTAACAAACTTCTAAGGAATAAATATCTCCTGCTAACAACCTGAATCACTAAAATATATCGATATCTAGCTATCTCACTACTGCTTACAGCCTGTCTTCTTCTTCCTTGTATAAAC
>JAOTAY010000007.1:9386504-9398218 GCA_025629805.1 Erythroxylum baracoense | reverse complement strand
CATTGGTTATTACTTGAAAAGAAAAGAAATTGTTTTCTTTTATAGAGGTTATTATTTGTATAAATGTTTTTATTGGAAACCAATAACACTCACTGAGCTCGTTTAGCTCACCCTTTATTTTCTATTTTTAAATAAAATCTCCCAAATGTACACTCAGGGGGCTTCAATAGTAGGGACTCTACCTCGTGCGTAGTCATCTTTGTCAAGTGTTGCTATATAGGCATTTTTATTTGGCCTTGTACATATTTTTTAGAACTGTTGCATATCTTTAAACATGTTTTGGAAAGTACATTTGTATAAAGAATGGATGTCTATAAAGGTTTTTTAATGGAGTGCATGATGTTGTTTTAGCTTTTCAAAGTTTATTAATGTAACTATTTGAGACTGCATGTGAGTGGATTTGAAGTCCACAATTTGGTATTAAGAAATTGATGTGACAATAGAAGTGTTTTGAAATTTTATAGGGACTTTAAAATTTTTGGGATGTCAAAATACAGTCGTTATGTTGTCAAAATTTTTAATAAACTAAAAAACAAAACTCCACTGTTTACATTTTTATTATAAATTGAAGCTTTTCCTTAACAAAGGCAATAGGCTTAGCTTCATAAGAACTTTCCAGCCAACTCGGATCTTAATTGGAGAGCCACCGTGAAGTGTTGAGCTAGTCACCTAGTTATTACAAGAAAGGCGCCTGTCATAAAGGGGTAATGAAACAGTAAATATACTTTTAACTACATTAGCAAATTGGATTTTAATAAGGCTTTTAATAGTGTAAATTTGGATTTCCTATTAAAACTACTTAAAGTATTTGTCTTCCTTAGAGTCTTCATTATTTGGATCAAAGAATGTATCTCTTTAACATCTGGTGAATGGTAGCCCTTCCGAGATCTTTAAAAGAGCTAGAGGGTTCAGGTAGGGGGATTGAGACCTCTTTATATTGTGTATGGAAGCTCTTACTCTTCTCATAAAACATAATGTTGGGAGGACCCCCTTAAGTTCATATTCCATTCCAAATGCAGGAACGTTGCATTAACCAACTTGTGTTTTACTAATCATCTATTATTGTTTTGTAGGGCACACACAGGTTTAATTCAAACATTAATGAATTCCCTATAAGAATTCAATTGTATCTTTGGACTAGATATCAATCTAAATAAAATTCATTTTATGATCTCTAAAGAAGCAACTCAGGTGGAGTCTCATATCTAGAATCATTGGAATGCAAAGAAAATCCCCTCCTATGATGTATTTGGGACTTCTATTCTACAAAAGAAGGCTAAATTTTAATGAATGTCTTTCCTTAGTTGAGAGAGTTCAAAGAAAACTATCCTCTTGGGTGAATAAATCTCTATCATATGCTAGCAAACTTCAGCTAATCAAATTAATGTTATGCTCTCTCCATATATATTAGTGGTCTCATACGTTTTTATCCAAAAGCCTTATCAAGTCATTGGAGAGAATGATGAGGAAGTTTCCTTGAAGTTATTTTAGTAAGGGAGGAGAGTTACTAAAGTCAAATAGGTTGATATCTATACACCTAAAGAACAAGAAGGTTTAGGTGTCGATGTAATCAAAACAACAAATCATGTTTTAACTCTAAAAAGATAATAGTGGATTATGGAGGACAAAAACTCCTTGTGGATGAAGTAGTTACATAGTTATTTTCTTAAAGGCAAGAGTGTCTGAGCTACTGAAAATAACTCCTCTTTCTTTTGGTTTCATTTGTCAATTGCTTCGACTAAGTGATTGGATAAAACTAGATGTGGTATGCAAGATTGGAAATATGGAAACAACTTTTATATGGTTTGATAATTAAACTGAACATAGGCAACTTCTCCTTCTTCTTAAAACACATGCTACTATGCAACATTACTCCCTGGAGGATAAGGTTAACTAATTAATAGTTTAAGGTGATCGGCAACTTCTTGGAGAGATGCTAGACTTAAAATAAGACTACACCTCTTCACCAAATAGTTTCATTTGGAAAGGGAATAACTAGCAAAGTCTAAAGGGAATTGATTAGAAGTAGAAACCTTGGAGTAGCTTGGCATAAAATTGTATGGATTAAGTGCTTATTGCCTAAAACCTCTTTCTTATTGTGGTTGATAATTAAAAATAGATTAGCAGACATATTAAACTATTTATCTTTAAGTAAAACCTATCTTTTATGTTTATAAAATGAGGAAACTTTATACTAGTTATTCTTTGAATGTAACTATGCAACTAGTGTTTGGAACGTGGTGAAAAGGTTGAGCCTATGGACTGTACAGGAAACTCATCCTCTATAACAATCCAATAGTTATTAAATCATTCTAATTTACCAAAACTACTCTTAAAGCATATTTAATTGTTGTAGGGACTTATGTGCAAGCAATTTAAAAGGTTTAAGAGCAAAGCCACTACTTTGGATAGGATAATATCTGAGTTGGTTCATGACACTAGGGAGCTAATTTTGTTAAGGGACATAGCTAGCAACTGCAATCCAAACTTGGCTTCTTCCTGGAGCATCTAATCTCTAAGAACCTCCATGAATTTTGTTGTTTTGTAAAGGGTTGTAGTGGATTTTAAGAATTATTATAAGGGTATCCCCTTGAGGTCTCTTTTGTACATTTTTAAATTTTCATTTTCTTTAACAATTTTCTTTAATTTAACAAAACTTATATTATCAAATGAAGAAATTATGGTCATGGTTAATCACTCTTCAACCTACTTCTACCATTCTATGAATAATTCTAGGAGACTTCAATTTTACTTTAATTAGTCAAAAGCTTAATCGATAAGCTATAAAAATGAGCCCTTATAATAAGGAATCTAGGAAATGCATCACTAAGCTAGGCCACTTTGACTTAAAATTCATATTTTAGTTCTTCCCTTGGTCTAATAATCAATAAGGGAAGTGTAATATAAATGAAAAATGTAACATACCATACCCATAGCGCATATGTTCGAACATATCCACGGATAGTCTAGAATATACTCTACGAAAATAGTATGTTAGAACAATCACATAAATACAGCCTGAGGCGTCAATATAACTTAAGCATTCTAAATACATATTTCCTTCATAATCATAATAAGTCATATATGTCATTAACATTCCAAATTCAAGTAGACCATACACAACAATTTTGAACTCAATCCCAATACATCATACAGTACAGAAATTACACACTAGAGACAATGTGTGTCATAACATGGAGTGCTAACACAAAAGACTTCTATCTAGACTTCATAGGTATTAGTTAACCAAACCTTTGAGTCATTCTTGTTCCCAAAATAACAGTACTAGAATTTTGTTAGATCTCTTTAGAAGCTAGATCTCCCTTGAACTTGAAAATCACCGTTGCAAAATCAACGTTGCAATTTTAATGAGTTTACAAACTCAGTGAATGAACCATCATTGATGTGCTCACTCAAGTCAAAATACCAAAATAAATTACATAACTCAATTCAGCAAGCATATTACAAAATCCAGTATCAAATACCACATAACATTTTGTCATATTTCAACAAATACTGTATACCAACATTGCATATCACAATTTCAGAATAATTCAGTAATTTCATCACAATCATTCATATGATACATGTATAATTCTATATGAAAATGAACATATGACTTCTTTCTTATTTTGCTTTGTTATGACCGAGCACCTATCAACCCAATTTACTATCTCGTATCCATTATGGATACCGGGCTCATTTCATATACTGTCCTATATTCGTTGTGGATACCAGGCTCATTGTTATCTGAGCCTGTGGCTCTTTGTGCACAATCCTGAGCTTAAGCTTTTTTCCACACATTAGCTAATCTGGTCATAACTCTTTTATTTGATCATGCAATTCTGTGTAATGAGATGCACCAATTCACATATCATGCTTTTAGTACTTTTCATTCAATGTGCTCATGTCATGTACTAAATCCTTCGGATCTAAGTCCGGCATTCATCACTCAGTTGTTCACATATTCCACAATACACATACAATTCAAATGGAAGCACATATAATTGAATTTACACGTCTAGGTTAACTTACAGTACACACCAGAAAAGTTATTGCCTTGACGATCTGGCAATGTCTGGATGCTGACGATCAACTTATGCGTCTAAAGTCAAGCAATACATATATAATTTACACATCACTAAGTTGTTCAATCATATGAATATACAATCATGCACATGTATATTTGTCATGTTCAATGCATTCTCAATTGACCTTTCTGAGTATGTATTCTTATTCACAAGTCTTGACCATTTAATTATTATAGCTTGTATATTACCACTTTGCATTCAGGTTTATACTTTAAGTAAGTTTGATTACTCTAAATTTATCAATCATATGTTCATCAACCTTTTCTAGCAATATACGTTCACACAATTTCCCAATTATCATTCATTTATACCTAATACACCTCACTCATATCCTTTGGATCATATTTGCATTCATAGGAACACCTTTATTCCTTTAACAACTCACAATTTCCATATTTAAATATATTGATATCAAGACAATCCATTCCTTAAGTAATGACATCAATTAACAACATAAACTTATCGAACCTTTAACCAATTAATCAAGCAACAATTTAGGTTCATTTCAATCCTTAATCAAGTCCAAATACACTAATGTAGAGTGACTTATCCTCATTTGGTTCAACAAATTCACAAAACTGAAATTATAATTTCAAGGCTTTGGCCATGATCGTGGGAGACCTTCCCATGATTGTGGGATGAGTGCCCCGATCGTGCACTATCCAATTTCCCTCAATTTTCCACAAATTTCATCTACTTAGAATCATCATTAACACTTCAAATTTTACATAATTCATACTCTCAAAAGCTACTTTAATTCATGTTAATATAGCTTTCATCTTAGTTACACTAAAGCTCCCTAAATTCTATTCATTTGTATCCCTAGCAATCATTCTTACATATACACCAACATCCCCAATTTTTTCCATATTCAAAAGAAAACTCTTTCATATCCAATTCAAAACACCCTCATAACAGTCCATTAATTATACCTCAATTATTCCTTAATTATACCTCAATTCCTCTTCAATTTCATCTCAATTTCCAGCTCAAGATCATTCATTTAATAGCTCATAAACTATTGTTTTTCATACATGCTAAATAGAATAGAAACTACCATTCATGCATCATTTTCCTGGCACACATTTAACATCAATACTTTAATCAATCAATCCCCAATTCAGTCATCATCAAGTTCTATAATTTTATATCACAAGAGATCAGTATTTTACCTTCTTGATTAGCTCAAATACCTCCTCAATTATCAAGCTAACCTAGCCTTCTATGTATGCAAACATAATTCCAAGAACAAGATGGGAGTAGAATATTTTCAGCAAGGGCAAAGAGATGATAACATATTATAGCTATCTTTATGTAGGATCTTGAAGTGACGAAGCTCAAATACCTCCTCAATTATCAAGCTAACCTAGCCTTCCATGTATGCAAACACAATTCCAAGAACAAGATGGGAGTATAATGATTTCAACAAGGGCAAAGAGATGATAACAGATTATAGTTATCTTTGCGTAGGATCTTGTATGGATCTTAGAGTGACGTTGAATAGAATTAAAGCAAAATTTAAAAGTTGTGAGGGTCATATGTGTGTTTCGGTAGTGAGAGGTAGAAGAGGAAAGCATACAGAAAAAAACAACTAGAGAGAAACAAGACTCTACATTTGCTTAATCCATTTGGTGCAAGGTGTCTTTGTTTTAGAAGGACACATGTCATACAAATGGAGTAAGCTACATGTCTTCTTATGTGGCTGCTAAATGTCACCAATATCTTAGGCCATTTATTACTCAATCGCTACTGTCATTTGTCACTTAATTTTTTATGTCAAAAGTCATTCATTTTATAGGCTTAGTCATCCTAATTTTCCATGTGTCAACTTGTCTTACCATTTGACATTTTTTCTAAACTAAATGTACATTTTAATTCATCAATTTTTCAATTGTAACAATTAACTCCAAATTACTAATTATAATCCATCAAACCAAAATTCAAGCCATAACCAATACATAATCAAATCATCATCATTTTAAAACTTTCATACCTCAGAACATGTCAATTCAGTGTATATACTATCTTTCCAATGTTTTCTAAATCAACATTCATGTGTATATATGCTCATGTTATGCATCTGAATGAAATGCACCTTATAAATTCTAAAATGATATGACTCAAAATTCTAACATTCTAACCCTCAGTAAATTTTAGAAACTAACTATTAAAATTAGAATGGTTCCATAAGAAGTCTTTGAAGATTATTTTATGAAAGGAAAATGTGTGAGCTACAATATATGTTTAGAGAGTTGAGAATAGATTTTATAAGTTGTAGTTTCCCTACAAAAGATAGGAATTTATTCACCTAGGAGCTAATTCTTCTCTGAATTTTCTCTATAATAGGATTGTATTCAAGGAAGGTGAGTCTTTTTATTGAGACAGGCAGACCCAAGTATAGAAGAGGTAAGGCTTTTTCGATCATCCCAGTTATGGAAGCAATATGTAAAGTCATATAAGAAGCATCTTTTGAAATTATGAACTGAATTTTGTTGAGGTTGATCTGCAGTCCAAAGACTTCTTTGAATTTGTGAAGAGACTTCATATAGCTGTGGATGGATTCCACTTTTGCACTCCAAAAAAAAAGCAAGTCATCTACAAATGCAAGCTTAGTAAGACCAATTTTCTTATACTTCAAATGATACTTGAATCTTGCATTCAAGTCCACTTCAAGCTTGATTATAGAATTGAGTACTTCCATGCACATGATGAAGAGGTAAGGGAAAGAGGATCCCCTTACCTTAGTCCTTTCCCATCTTTGAAATACTATAAAGGGCTCCCATTTATTAGAATTGAACAACTCATTGTGGATATGCATTCTTAGTTCCAACTGATGTAAGTTCGTGGGAATCCATAAGCTTCCATCATCTTCCATAAAAAATTCCAACTAACATTATCACAAGTCTTGTGAAAGTCGAATTTGATAGTACAATTGGGAGCTGAATTAGCTCTTAATTAACCTTTATAAGCTCTTGCATAGTCTATCTGTTGTAAATAAAGGCACCCTGATTGTCACTTATAAGTGGAGCAATTACCTTTTTTCAGTCTTGATGCAAAAATCTTGGAGATGATTTTGTAAAGAAAATTTGTATAATCAATGGGTCTAAATTCATTAAAGCTTGAAGGATTAGAACTTTTTGGTATTAAGCATATAAATGTCTTATTGATTTCTTTGAGCATCACACCTTTGGAGAAGAACTCTTTCGCTGCATTTTTGACAAATCTACCCGTGATGTCCCGATATTTCTGGAAGAAGAAACCATTCAGTCCATCAGGATCGTAGGCTTTCATGCCATCCATATTAAATAATGCTTCCTCAATCTCCTTGTCCTCCACAACTTTTGTTAACAATGCATTATCATCCTGATTAATTTTCTTCATATTGAGTGTCGAGAGATTTACAGTAGAGACTGATGCTACATTTGGGATTCCAAGCAGATTATTGAAGTAGTTCGCAGCTTCATTTTGAATATCCATATGGTTCTGAAGGATTTGTCCCTCATTATTGGTAATTGAGCAAATTATATTTTTGTTTTAACAATATAGGATTAAGTTGAAAAAGAACTTTGAATTTCTATCTCCATCTTTAAGCCAATTCACTCTAGCTCTTTGCTGAAGTTGGGAGTTATGATGTTTGACAAAAAGAAAACAACTTGAAAGATCTTATTTTTCTTTTACAAGGAGTGAAGGATCACGTGGTGAAAGTGAAAGTAATTTATGGATTTCAGAGAGATCATCATTAGCTTTCAATAATATTTCATCTGTGGATCCCTTTGAAGAATGTAGCAGTTTGAGTCCTTATTTGATTGCCTTTAAACGTTCAGCAACTTTTCTACAAGCATCATTAAATCTTGGATCTTTGGCCAAATAGTTGTTAAATCTAAATGGGTGGAAACTAGCAACCTTCTAAAATAAATTCTCAATTTTAATAAGGGTGTGATATGAAAGAGAGGATCTTGAAATATAGCATTATTGTTGGGGAAATGTGTTAACCATTTGGCATTCACCAATGCTCGATCAATTTTCTTTTAGATGAACCAATGTGAGGATTGTTTATTTGACCATATGAACCTATGGCCTATGTCCTTTAGGTCTATCAACCCCAATTTTTTTAGATATTGCTTCAAATCTTCTGAATAGCTACAAAGATTGCAATTTCCTTGAGCCTCTAACTTATAAAAAGTGGAGTTGAAATCCCTACATATTAACCAAGGCAAATCTAAACCTTTACTAAATTTGATTAGATTATTCCATAATACCAATCTTTGGAACCCAAAGCTGCTTGCATAAATGAAAGAAACAATGATGTCAGTTTTCTCATGCAAAAAAGATACTTTAAGATGCATACTCTAGTTAGTGAAATTAAGAATTTCCTTATGTGTGCTTGATTATTTATATGTTCACTTCTTAACACTTAGTGATTATTGTTGAGAAATGCTTAAAATACTCATTTTAGTTTATATTTGATTTTAGGTACAATTTATAAGCATAAAGGCTAAAATGAGTTAAAAGCACTTTCGTTAAGCTAACATTTTGATGTTCAAACTCAATTACCCTTATAGAACAAGAAAGAGATGGATTAGGAAGAGGATTGGGCAAGAAATTATAAGAAGAAGAAGAATTAAGCAAAACCTAGGAGCTATATGGCAGTGTCTATACTTATACAGACGTGTATGCAAGTGGAAGACACATTTGGACTTACATGGTTAGATACACGGTCGTTTATCCAGCTGTGTATCTTCACGATTCTCTCATTTTTTTAAATTATTTTATATGCCGAGAAACATAATTTTTCATATAATATTTGGACGGCAAAAAGAATGAGAATCAATTTGGGACTTTGTGAAGGGAAAAAACTTACTCTTTTAAGACCCATAGAGTGCTAAGCTTCTCTATTCCAATGCGAAGGTGAAATCGACACCTAGGATCACGGTTAAGCATATCTTTTCATTGTTTTATGTTGAATCCCTATCTTTATGGATTGTTATTGTTGTTCTATGTTTATTTATTTGGATATTATAAAAGATGATTTGAATGTGTTCATTGGATTGTTTTTAGAAAGAATCTTTTATACAATATGTAATGGTTGTGTTTTAGATTCGTTTGTAGCTAGTAATGACGGTGAATCATTAGGAACGACGTAACATAGGTTGAATAACCCAAACTTGTGTGGTTATTACCTAGATTGGTCTATTTTCCATATTCGTAACGCTACTGTCCAATTGAATTTAGAGAGCTTGTTTTAGGTTTTTTTATAGTTAGGTTTAATTAAAGAGCTTATTTTAATCAAACACGACCTAAAGAAAAATAAGGATTAACAAAACTTGTTGTTAATCTACGACTAATAGTTCTAAGAGAGGTGTGAAAACATTGGAACAATGAAATATGTTTAATTGTGTGTAGGTTGAGATTGACTCGATAACTAGATTCTAACATATTCATCACTTTTAACTGTTTTCTATAATTTGTTTTCATTAATTTAATTTTACTTTGTTTTCTCAATTGCATAAAACCAAACCCCCCTTTAACTCAAACATCAATTATTTTCATTGCAAAAGTTACACATACATTCCCTGTGGATACGGTACATGCTCATCACTACTATAAATTTTTAATATGTAGAGTTAGGTTTATTTTGTGGTGTACTTGACAAGCAATATCAATTTTTCTTTTTAAAAAAATTATAAATTTTAAGCGTTATTGCTTGGAGTGTGATGCTCTAATTTTTGTTTTTGATTTTGGTTGGTGATGTGTGTATATACTTGTTTATAAACGTTTCTTTTAATTATTTATTAATCTTTACCCATTTGTTAGTTTTAGTGTATGGTAGTGACAAGATCTCCTTATAGAGAACCTGTACAATTTGATCTGAAGATCGAAAGGACATTACGAAGATTACGAATGGAAGCTAGAAAAACTCTAAAAGTACAACAAGAGTTTTAATTTGAAGAAACCATGGCTAATCCGCTAATATCAAAGGAATTGGCTGCACCAGACTTAACCAAAAGGCCATTATGCATTACTTTTCCAACTTTTACTGAACATGTTCATTTTGAACTTAGGTTTGGATTAATACATTTGTTACCTAATTTTCATAGACTTGTAGGGGAGAATGCCCATAAGCATCTCAAGAGCTCGATGTGGTATGTATGAGTATGAAACTTCTAAGGGTGATAGACGAGCAGATCATGTTGAGGGCTTTTCCATTCTCACTAAAGATGCAGCAAAGGATTAGTTATTTGATTTTCCTACTGGGAGTGTGAACACTTGGATTGAGATGAAAACTCTTTTTTTGGAAAAATATATTCCAGCATCGAAGATAGCAAGCATAACGAAAGAAATTTATGGTATAAAGCAACACAACTCCTTATCGAGTATTTCTACAAGGGATTGTTAAATATGGAGAGGAGTTTGGTAGATGCTACGAGCAGTGGAGCATTATATAAGAAGATTCCTATAGAGGCTTGTATTTTAATTGAGCAAATGGCTACTAACACTCAACAATTTTGCACTCACAACAATGTTCATCGTGTAAAGTACTTCATCCATTTAACATCGTTTAGATGAGCTAACATCTTTAGTTAGACAAATTATGGTTGTACAGGTACAAGTAAAGGCGTGTGGCATATGTGTAAATACAATCCATCCGACTAATGGGTGCTTGACCTTACAAGAGGGAAGTATAGAATATGTCAATGCTGCGGGAGGGAATTTTCCTAACTAGTACAACATATATCCCAACCTGAGTTATGGGGAAATAGGCACCAGAACTACTTCCCGAAGTGGCCACAAGGAGTGTAGCAATTCTAATTAAGACCTCAATCTTGTTCCTCAAACTCAGGTACATCTTTGGAAGACTTGGTTAAGTTTATTGCTACTAACACTTTACAATTTCAACAAAAAGTAAAATCGAGCATCCAAAACTTGGAAAGCCAAATAGGTAAGATAGCAGTGGCGATCAATCACCTAGAATCGCAAAGTGGGGGAAAGTTTTCATCTCAACCCAAGGTGAACCTAAAGAATGTCAGTGCTATAACCTTGTGGAGTGGAAAGGAGCTTAGGTTTCCAAGAGGACGCCACTGAGGATTGCAAGTGAAGAAGAGAATGAGAAGGAGTTTGACAATGAAGAAAAATCTTATCTAGTATAAAGGTAAACTTGAAAACCCTAATATCGTTAAGACTAATCCTCCTCCTTTTCCTAGTAGATTAGCAAAACTGAACAAAGAGGAAAATGATAAAGAGATATTAGAGACTTTTCAAAAGGTGAAAGTGAACATATCTTTGCTAGATGCAATCAAGCAAGTACCGAGATACGCAAAATTCCTTAAGGAATTGTGTACCAATAAAAGAAAGCTGAGAGGTGACGAGAAGGTAATGATGGGTGAGAATGTTTATGTGATTTTTAAGAAGAAGATACTGCAAAAATGCCAAGATCCAAGTATTTTCACTATCCCATGTAAAATTGGTAACATTGTGATTGATAGAGTTATGCTAGATTTGGGAGCTTAAATTAATGTTATGCCTTGTTCAATTTATGCTTCCTTAAATGTAACACCCCACTCCCACCGAACCCGAACCCGATATCGACAGTGATATCCGAATCCGTGCCCCGCGAGGGTGGCG
>JAOTAY010000007.1:9345964-9375379 GCA_025629805.1 Erythroxylum baracoense | reverse complement strand
ACTTGATAGTATGTATTAATACAAGTGTTATGAGATTTAAATTGGCATGAATATGTGTTAAGATGATGAGAATTGAAATATGGAAAAATGATGGTTATATGATAATTGTGGATTGACTACTGAACTGATTTCGGTAGTTTAGCCATATCTTGACCTGTAGACATAAAAATGGGATAATTTTAAATTCATATGAAACTAGATACATTTATCTAAAGCTTTCATGAAGGAATCAAATTTTATTTCTATCACTAAGGGTTTTGAAATTTAGATTGAAGTTGCATTCTAGTTGTTGTCCATGGTTGAGAATAGTATATAGTATTTTGGGTATAACGCATGGAATAATGAACCAAATTGAATGATTTTTATTTCATTAGAAAATCAAGACATAGAGGAACATTTGTTTAGAAGAACTTATTACCCAAAAACCTCATTTTCTATGTCAAAATGGCCATACAAAACTGACCTAAAACATGTCATATGGAAACAACTGTTTGGAGGTTTCGGGTCCCTTATCCCACAATTATGAGAAATGGTTAGGAAGGTGAAAATAAATGATATTTTGTGCAATTGATGACTATATAAGGTTAATTGAGAAATAGATAGGTTAATTATGCATAATTAATTGAGATGATAATGTCAAGGATGTATGGTGTACAATGTTGAATTGCTTGTTGTGATCATGAACGAATGAGTTCCAACGGCTTATGTATTATGAATTGAATATGGATGTATGTGAATTAGGAATTTCTACGATAATATTGTGATAATTCCAGACCATCAATTGTTTGAGGAGTTTCATAGTTGGGATTATGTTGGAAGTGCTTTCTATTTGTGTGATGATACCTAATTGGTGGTGACTCAATACCTCTATTGATGCATTATTGCACATACTTGTAATTGTATGATATGTTAGTTTGTTTGAAAAGCAGTGATTATGTCAAGTTGACCAAAATGGAGTAAAGTAGTATGTGTTGCAATATGTTCCTCATTTGAGAATTTTGAAATGAACCTATTTTATTTTAAAACTGTCAAGTCCTAGTCGTGGGTAAATAGGCACGCCTAGAAGGGTTTGCAGCTGCTCCTGTGACACTTTGGTGTCTCCTATTACTGACACTTCGGTGTTATTGACACTTTGGTATCTCCGGTTATTGAGACTTAAATCTCTCCCGTTCTATGATACCAATCACGGTATCTCTTGTATTAGTCCCGTTACCTACTTCTGTATAAAGGATTAATAGACTAACTTGTTTTGTATTTTGTTATATGCTCAGCTCTGATATAAATAAGCTTTGATCTAAAACATCTAATAATATTCAATTTTGAATCAGCGAGTTTTGCACTGAAGCAAAAGTTTAACCTGTTCTGATATGTTCTGTATATTTTGGTTTAGTTTGGAAATGAATAAGTAAACAGATTTTAAATATGTGAATGTGGGGATGACTATTTGAAACACTTATCAACTTATATCTTGTTTAGTTTATTTTCCTCACTAAGTTATATACTTAGCATGGTGGATTTGCCCCGTGTAGGTTCAGATAGAAGGGTATAAAGACTGGGATAAGGACAACCGCAGTGGCCAAAGAAGATTGAGTTTTGTTTTGACACAATGTATATTTGAGTTTGTTTTTGAGTTGTTTCTAATTGAAACAATTTGACTGTATTGGAAGGTTTGTAATAACTATAATACAGGATGGATTGGGTTTTAAGACATGCTTGCAATAAGTTCAATATGTATAATGTATTTTGCTTGTAATCTATTTTGTAATGCAATACAATGTATGTTTGCCCAAATTGGTTTTTAAGGAAGATTTCAAATGCTTTGGTTTGTGTGTACTGTTTTGTATGGCATCTATATATTCTTTCAGGGGGTATGTGGGTGTTACATACCCATCATTTTCCAAAGACGTATGGTGAGCATTTTCTCTTAGTATGTTCAGAAAATCATCGAGGTATTTATGGATGATTTTAGCATTTATGGTTCTTCCTTTGATGAATTCCTAGAGAATCTTGCTCTTATTTGGGAACGATGCATTGAAACTATCCTTGTGCTTAATTGGGAAAATTTTTATTTTATGGTAGATGAAGGTATAGTTTTAGTTCATATTAAAACATGTAAAATCGCACCAGCGTGTCAAAGGGCATGTAATGCTTCATAAACGTGTGCAACCTTAAAATTAGATACTCAAATTTTAAAAAAATCACTGAACATTATAACATATATTACTAGAGAGTGGCTTCTCATCAATTTTATTACTAAAGATTGATTTTGAAGTTACTGATTTAAAATATTATATAAGATTTGAATGTCATGTTGAACTATGATTTTAGGCTAGCATAATCTAATTATTGGGTTAAGATATGGACAAATCCTTGTCCTTTTTTTTATTTCTTGCATGTTCCTCTTTTCCTTCCAATTAGTGAAATTCTATCATGAAGTATACAAGATATATTAGAAGGAACATGGATGTTGGCATTGATGCACACAAAATTAGCGTCGTAGCGCATTATAACTATTTTATTAGAATTCTTACATGTAAGAATGGCTTATTGAAAATATAATACCATTTAATAAAGTTGTGTTCATAGTTTTTCATTGTCATACTTCATAATGATCACTGGTAGTTGTTGCATCTTTATAGAATTAAAGACATTACAATATATGACTCCAATCATAAGAAGGATGGTGTTAAGAAGAATCTATGCAGAGGCGCTAGTATGTAGCAATATGTTATCTACATTGTATGTGTCAAATAAAGCCCACTGCATTATGTTTAACATCACAAAATATTTATCAAAATATATAGCACATGTCTTTTGGAAAGTGTTATTGTATTTTGGTCTACAATGTGACGATAAAAGTTCTTAGTCCACATTTTGTATCTTATATGCAACATAATTCTCAAGGAAAGCATAAAAAGTAAGATTAAAAATTTTTATAATAATATGAATTCGGTATTGGTTCTCCCGCTTATATATATTGGTATAAAGTGGAATTGTATTTATTGACCAACATTTTGAGTATGCTTGTGTTTTGATGACATTTAACAATGATTACAAGGTTTACATGTATTGTGCCTTGGAATTTTGGTGCAGGAACTGGAAACCAGAATCATCAACTAGGGTATGTCTATGTTTATATGTTGTGTGCACCGTGTAACTTATAATATATTATTAGATGATGCATTTGACATATGAGTTGCGAAGGAGTTAACGGATATTTTGAAGCACTTATATGAGAGGGTGATGTTCAATAATTTCAACTCTTTATACGACATGTACCAGCCTTTAGTAATAAAATTATGCATAGAACACGCAAATAATGCAATGAAAAATCAAAATTTTCATTTTGTAATATTGGATTTTGGTTTATGTACATACACTTTATTTATAATATGTTCATTGACAAAAGGAAGTCTCAACTACAATTGATTTTAGTTACATTTTGTTAGATGTTTCATACGTGGTTAAATGGTGTCATGTTATTTTTCATAGAAAAACAAAATAAAACATCGAATTCATTCTTGTTACCCGTTACATATACCTTAGAAAGGAAATGGTTTTAATTTAAGAACATAAGAAATGGTTTGATTTAAGAAGTTGATAAGCTAAAAGAAGTGAGAACCTATTAATAATGAAGTTAAAACATATGCCATATAAGAAAAAGCCAATTATATAAAAGTTGAAGCAAAAGCTAGATAAACCAACATGATCCCAATTAGCAGCTTAAATAAAACATAAATCATTGTTGAACTAGCAAAAGATCAAACTAAAGATTAGGTATGAAGTTCCAAACAGGAAGACAATCTAGAAAATATTTAACTATTTACATAAGGAAAACAAAATTTTGAGGCTTGATTCAATAGTTTCTTTTCCTTATGTTTTTCATGGATTTAGGTTTGACGTTTTCTTGTTATGCGTTTAAGGAGGCTTCAATTGTACTGGGTAAATTGGGAGGAATCCCCAACTAATCCATTCTTCTTTCTAGTGTGAGTCTTAGGATCATGGTGAAAAAGCCCTCACATACGGCTTTTACCTAGGTTATGTTTGTAACTTACCTTTAAATATCAATCTTTTACTTCGTCTTCGCCTTCATCTCCATTTTCTACTTTAGCTTCAGAAACATTAAATTTATTTTTTCAATGTTAAAGGAGATGCGGATAACATCTACTTGTAAGGTTTCAAGAGGCTTAAAAGAGAGGTCCTATTGTGGTTTATTCCTTCTAGCTATTTTATACTCCCTATAATCTTAGGCTGTTAACACCAATGTACTAAATAGCTACAAAATCTTTAATTTATAAAAAAAATCTTAAAGGAATCAGTTATATAAAACATAAAATTTATTCCTAAGGTGTGGGATCAAAATTTTTGTCAAAAAATGAATTTAAATAATCAATTTTATAGAAATTTAGAATGTGGGGGTGGGGAGAGATACCCGTATATTTTGGCTTTCTCAGTTGATCCAAAATGAGGGGTATTTCCACTAACCTTAGGATTTCTTCCTGCACTATTCCTATAGGGGTTGGAGCAGTTGGATCAACTACTGGGATAGGTTAGTGGATATGTTGCTATACTTTCCTACCATGATTAATGGAGTGTCCTTTTCATACGTCTCTTATAAATTCTTAGTAATATCATATTTTAAATGTCTTCAACATAAGGATCCAAGAAGCATTAGGTTCCTTTTTAAACTCGTTTGGCTTCCATGCGTATGAAATAGGTATCTGAACCAATAATGTCTTCTTCTCCTCATCATAAGTGGATAGCATGCAAAGATCTAGAAAAGTTTATCTAGTATGCAGATTCTTACATAAGTTATCCTATGCATTTTTTAATTCATAACATAAAGAGATAATTACACATTGCACTTGCTATATAGCCCAACCCCTCAATGTGGTAGTACTCTAAAGGGACATTGTGAAATTTAACCCAAATTAGTACTATTTTCATTTTTGTTAGGCTAGGGTGAAATGTTACTACCAACTTTTGATAAGCATTGGGCGTCTATTGAAGTGCAATAGTCCTAATTCAAGCATAGGATCTAATACTTCTACATAATTTAATTTAAACAGGAAAATGTCATTTTTGAAAAAGAGATGGTTTCGGAGCCCCAGATATGTTCTAGAGGATTGAGACATCTTCTGCATATAAGTCACCCTCTTTTCTAGGAAAAACCCCAAGAGAAAAATTTTCAACTTTTTAGTAATTTTTAATGGCATTTTAACCAGTACACTATTTTTTCCTCTAGATGACCGGAAATAAGTCAAAGAGGGGACTTTTTTTTCCTCTACACTATCGCCAATAACAACAATCTAGTTTTTCCACAAATCAACCATATTAAAAGGAGTTTGATCCAAATGCGTTGGGAGTAGAATAGGAAGTAAAGGAACAGAGGGCAAGGCTAAGAGTGAGGGATAACCAAAATTGAGAAGCAGAGGATTTAGGCCTTCGATAATTTTGAGAACTTATTGTTTGATGGGAACGGTTCAGAGATATCTTTATTTTATTTGAAACTAGTCTTCTCTCTCGCCCATACACTTCTATCTTATTTGTCACCATCAGGAAGTAGTATTATTGAGAGAAAGAGAAGAGAAACAAGTTTCATCATATTTAATCACTTTGAAGAGTTTGTCTTAATCAAGATTGATTTATGGATCAAGGTATATACTTCATATTTTTATTTTGATGTAAAACATAGAATTTTGAGATTTGGATTAAAGAATTATTGTGATTATGTTTATGCAATAAATTATGCTTACATGTAGCCAAGAAGATATGGTACCGTATCAGCAAGAAAGTCGATGATTTCAAATATCGTTAACTTATTTTTAAGTGATAAGTTCATTAGAACATTCTCATAGCATGAATCCCAATTCAATGGTGTTTGTGATGATCCCAAGTAATAATATACACTATTACCTATTTTCTTGTTCCTTTTTGTAAGATTTTACAACTGTTCCAAATTACCGTCATTAATATTGCTTCATCTCCTCCACCTCTATGTAGGTTGTCCGCTATCTTTCCCTTCTTTCAATGTAAGGCTTTGTTTTGGATTATTTATGTTAGCATGTATATAGGCATAATTTACCCCATCTCTCCATCTCTTCTCCATGTGATCTTATCTTCTTGAATGGCCCAAATCAACACTAATTTCTATTTGATCATGGCTTTGAAGCATTACTAGAACAACAATTCCCATTTAACAATATCGATAATATGCTTCATAAGGTGTTAAAACTAGGTCTAAAATTTTTTAGGCTTTTTTTTAGAAATTTGTGTTGTAGTTGTTAAAGGGATGAAGAAAATATTATCTTAGAAATAAGATTTTCATAAGAAGAATGATATATCATTGAAATACAGTGTAACCCTAATGTGACTAACAGGGAAGGAAAAATAATTTTAAAAGGAAATTACTTTAAATTTAAACATTTTGAGAAATGATAATTAAAGTCAATTTAAAAGTTAAGAAGTAGAAATTTCATCACCAATGAGAACCATATGGTTAGACACACAAGATACAATACTAGTATAGTATGGTTCTATAACCATAGATGATTTTTCCATTTTTTATTGAAGGTAACCTTTGTTCATACTGGTGGTATTGAATTTTCCGAGTGCTAGTACAGTTTGTATTAAGTCATGATATTATTTTAAGGTATGATATTATTTTCATTTAGTCAATATGTTTTCATTAGACATAGTATTAAGTAAATAAGATTACTAGACTAGTTTGTATTGAGACAAGGTATGATTTATAGTCAAAGATGGTATTCCTATGTTTCATTGTACCTGTTGCTTACTTCAAACGTATGGTGGTAACTTTTGTTCACACTACTGGTATTGAATTTACTATATGTTGGTGTACTTTATATCAAGTTATACTATTCTTTCAATTCAATCAATATTTAACCATTTGAAAGTGTATATCTTGCTTATCTATAATCAATAACGATATTTTGTAAAATTACATGTGATATTATATAAATAGAGTACTAGTATAATTTATATATGGTACTAACTTTTATCTACTATTGGTATTTTTTGTACATTACACAAGTATTACATGTATTGACTATTAATATAGGGTGCGTGGTCTTCGATCTTATTATTCTTTTAAAACTTTGCTTCTCTCCTCATGTATTCAATAAACAGAAATAAAGTTATAGATTTGATCTTCAAGTATAAAATGACATGAAAATCTTTAATGACATTGAAAGAAAATAAAAAAGAATATTAATAAAATAATTGATAAAACAATTATATTATAAAAAGAAAAGTTTTTATTCTCACATTCAAACTTCAATAATTACATGGGAAGAATAAACAACAAAAAATAAAAGGAAACTGAAAAATTAGAGCAACCAACTTTATTTTAAACATAATTGATGTATAAGGATACCATTTGGGCATGGGCCTGGCCAGGTTTAGCCTGACATTGGGCCTTAATAATGAAATATGTTGAGATCGAGCCCGATCCCAGCCTAAGGTCCAACAAATTTAAAATTTTAAACAATATCATTTTAAGTTAATCTTTTCTCATTTCTAAAGAAGTAAAACAACGTCGTTTTAATCTAGGTTAACCTACGCTTTCCCTAACTTTTTTCCCTCTCCTATGTTGTTTTCTTCCCCTATCTTTAAACTTTAGTCTCTCTCTCTCTCTCTCTCTCTCTCTCAAACCACTTCACCTTCCTCTTTCAATCTTCGCACTCCCTCCTGCCGCACCTTCATTGTGTGGCCCTGCTACCCCAATTCCCCATCACCCTACCACCATCTTTTGTTTGCTTCTTCACTACCCACCCACCAAGGTAAAGTTCCCTCACCATATTCTATTCTTGAATCTTTTTATTGAAAATTAAATTTGTGAAATATTGGAATTTCTAGGATTGTTGCCATTTAGAGGATGTTTTTGCAAACTTATAGGGTCACATATACAGGCATGTGTGTGACCATATAAGTGATTTTGTGCATGTTCATAGCATGGCACAACTTATTATACCCAATACCTAACAAGATAAAATTGATCATAGTCACGAGATGAAAATAAGCGATAGCATTGAAATTTCTTCGAAAACTTACATAGTTATATGCACACCCGTATATGTAACCGTGTAAGTATGATTAAGTGACTTATGCAGTGTATATGACCATATAAGTGCGCAAAAACACATATACGCCCGTGTGTTGTGTGAATTATATGTGACCGTGTAAATCACTGGTAAACTTTAAATCTATGATTATGATTTATGTTATCCTATTCTCTCCCATTTTTATGAATTATCAATTATGAATAACATATATATTTATATGTTGATTGTTTTAAATGGATGAACATATTCCTTTAATGGAGAGTTGTAATTTGATATTGGAGACAGAAGTGGAAACTTATAATCTTGTTCCAAGTGAAGATAAAAGTCCAGGTTAATTGAAAAAAGAAGTATGGAATCACTTTAATAAGGCCAGATCAATAGACATAGTAGAAAAAGCCAAATGTAAGTATTGTTAGAAGATATTCGTCGGGAGTTCAAAAGCTGGAACCTCTCATTTAAAGAGACATGTGGATTCGTATAATAGAAAGAAAATTGTAGTAGGAGGTCAAAAATGTTTGACCCCTAAGTTTATGAGAGGGAAGAATGAAACGACTGCAACATCTTATGACAGCAACAAATCAAGATTTTTTATTGCTTCTATGGTAATTAGTGATGAACATCCAATATCTATAGTTGATACCAAAAGATTTATTACAACTCGATGCAACAGACCTTCAAGGTTCCAACTCGGAATATATTGAAGAAGGACATTATGAAGATATACAAGGATACAAAGAAATAAATTCTAAGAACATTGTCTAATACGGAAGGATGGATGGTCATTACAATAGATATGTAGACAGTTGATAACCACAAGAAAGGTTATACGGTAGTGATAACACGTTATGCTGATAATGACGGGCTCTTCGGAATAAAATTTTAAAGTACTTTATATTCTTTAATATTGTTATCGATTAAATTTTGGTCATATTTGTACATGATAAGTTTATTTATATGTCGGCACCACATAAAAGCACAAGGTTGGCAAACGTGTTGGGAGACTATTTGATATATTGTAATATCAAAAATAAATTTTCCACCATAGCGGTCAATAATTATAGCACAAATAATGATATAATTGAAAATTTGAAGAACAAGATACAAGTTGGGAGCTTGTTGGTTGGTAGAAGATTATTCCATATGTGTTGTTTCATGTATATCTTAAATTCGATTGTAAATAATGGGTTGAAGATGATAAAAGAAGTAATATATTTGATTCAAAATAGTGTAGTATATTAGAGTGCAACACCTAAAAATTTGAAAAAACTACACGATTATTATACATTTCGAGTATGAAAAAGTTGCTTTTGGATTTTCCAACCAAATGAAACTCAACCTTTAAAATGTTGAAGTAGGGAATCCAATACGTTGAGGTGTTTATCAGATGAGACAAAGACATTTTCAATACACATACATGCCGACAAAAGACCAATTAGAGTTGGCTAGAGAACCTTTTACAAAGTTGGAATTATTTTATATTGTGACATAATTGTTCTCAAGAACAAACCATCCAATTTCACACTACTGCTTTAGCACTATGTGTGAGATTAAAAAAAAGCTTTATCCAATTGGATTTTTTATTCCAATGAGATTATTTGAGTTATGGTAGAGCAGATAATGGAGAAGTTGAATTCTTATTGGTATATAGTTGGACATATTATTGCAGTCATATATGTGTTGGACCTAAGATATAAGATGGTGGGAGTTAATCTTATATATAATATGTTATATGGTAATCAAGCTCAAGAGCATGTAGATGACATTAAACAATTCTGGTATGATTTTTTAATGATTATCATCTTAGAATGGATAAAATTTGGAATCGGGATCGCAATAGTTCAAAATGTTCTTCGACATCAGTTTCATATTGGAGCTTATCTTCTAAGAGCAATTTGTTACTTTCACTTACAAAATTCCTGAAAGAAAAAAAGGTTAGGATTTCGTATAATATGATGGAGTTAGATAAATATTTAATGGCAAATTATGTAGTCGAAGTTAAAGGTGTGCAGTTAGATGTTTTATTATGGTGGAAGAGTCATAGAAATAATTTTCCGATCATGTAAGTAATTGCACGAGACCTATTAACAATTTCATTATCTACTTTTTCTTCAGAGTATGTTTTTAGCACTGGTGGTTGGGTTATTAGTATTCATCATGCTCAATTTTAGCCTGGTACTGTACAAGCCCTTATGTATATCCGAAGTTAATTAGACCACGAAGATATTGAGGGTAAACTCCTTTCTTTTTAATGTATCAATTTCATCTATTTTTTATATTATCATTCTTATCTTATATTGTTTTTCTAATTTGTATACTAATACAATCACTAGAATTGGTGCAAAGATGACTAGTTATACTCATACTCATACTCATCAATCAAGTGGACATTATTTTGATAAAATATTTGATGATAAAGGTACATTTAATTATTAGCATGTGCTTAATATTCCTTTAATTTTAATATTACAATTCTAAATATAATGTTTCTATATGCAGAAGAAGTGATGCAACTATTATCGATCCTGACTACAATGATTAGTTGCTCTCTCTAATCTCCACTCTCTACTCTCACAGTCTCAGTCCAAAATATTATGTCATGATTTTATCTTGAATTTTTGTAATTTGTATCATTTAAAAATTTTGGATGACCATTTATGTAAATTATATCATCAATTAATAAATTTTGTTCTTATCATCAATTAATCGATTTCATCACTTTATATAATCCTTTTTTTATTTCTCATTATCTTATTCTCATTCATTAATGAATTTAGTTATGTATATTTTATATATTCATTCATTATAAAATCTCAATTTTTATTAATCAATCGAAAATATTTAAGAAATCAACTCTTATCTCCTCCTCAAATTCCTCAATTGTCTCTCTCCATTCCATTGTCCTTCATTTCATACAAAATCATACGATTATGAGTATCAACTTGCTCCAACACTCATTTTCTAGACCCAACAACTTACGTTTAGATTCTTTGTTCCACTTTCTTTGTTTCAATATGACATCGTTTTATGTTATTTAAATATAAAACGACATGATATTGGGTGCAGAAACAAGGTTAGAGCAAAGAAAGTGGAGCATAAGATTTTAGGGCCAACAATTTAGGAATATACAATTGTATAAAACACAAAATTTAATATTAGAGATAAAACTAAGCCTAGGTGGTAATATCCCATTATACCCATCGTTAATAGTACAAAAGTTCAAATGCTCTAAATCTCTTATTCAATTTAGTGCTCTCTTTATTATCTGCCTGATGTTTTTGAAGCCAAGTAAGTGTATAAATCTTCATCTATATAAACATAATAACACTTACTAGGCCACGAGGTACTACTTTTGGTATTTTCCCATTTTACCTATGAAAGAAGAATAATATATTGATATATTATATCAAAATATATACGTTTTATATATTTTTTATTATAAAATCTCAATTTTTATTAATCAATTCAATTTTGATAACTTTAATTAATTAAATTTCTTACTTTATATATATTTTTTATTTATTATAATTCTATAATCTTTGTTAGTGAATTTAGTTTCATCTTATTTATTTTATATATCCATTTATTATAAAATTTTAATTTTTATCAATTAATTTAATTTTGTAATTAATTAAATTTTTCATATTATATTTTTAACAAATATATTTCTATCAAAACTTTTAAAAATTTAAAAAAAAACAGGCCAACCGTTGCCTTTTGCCTGACCCACAAGGCCCGATCGGGCCTTGAGCCACCCGAGGCCTAATCTGATCCCAAATCCCAATCGGACCACTACAAGGCCTAATCAGGCCAAGTTTCAAGCCGGAATCCCAAGACCCAATCGGGAAACTGCCATCCCTATTCATGTATTTCCGATAACCATCAACGCACAACGCATTGTCTTTTTTCTTTTTTTTTTTCCTTGACCAAAGAAAGGCGTAAAGGCTGTATTTAAGATTGACCGAAGAGGGGATGCGCTACATGCTAACGTTGAAGCCACCGTGACGGGTGTACATACTTCTAGCTCCTTTCCAGCGTAGCCATTCAGCATTCATCCATGGCTGATATCAGGTACACTGGCGTCGAACTCGACGAGAAAGAAGAAACAGTACATTACAACTAATTCTAATGTCATTTTTTATCAAATTAACATTTGAAGTCAATTTTGCATCATATCTTTCAACTACATAAAAAATTATTCATTGGAGCTCTTTCTTTACTTTTCTAATACTAGTGTCAACTTTTTGAATATCCCATCACTTCAATAAAATTGATCATGCTAAATAACCCAATGATCTAAAAAAGGAAACATTAGGAATGTATTATTCTGAAGAGTCGACATCTACAATTGGAGTCCTTAGGAAATAAGGAAAGTATGTGATCTTGCTTGGTTTTGAAATTGGCGTTCTCTCTCTCTTCCTTAAGAATCCATTCCCATCTAGTGAACTGACTAATGAACCCATCTCCATTTGCTTTCTAATATTTCTGTTTTCTTCTGCAAATCTGGGAACAAAACCAAGAAATTTGTTAGAAGGAATTAAAAGCTGCAAGACGGAATGAGTAAATTAGATGTAAAGCAATGCAATTGATCGAATAGTCACAATATGAAAAGGTGTGACTTTGTATTAAGATGTCACACTGATGTAAGAATACAATTTAATAAGCAGAAGTAAAACTTTAACCCATGAACTTGTACACAAGCTAAACCAAATCCTAGTAAAATTAGTACAATTAAGCTCTTTTAAACTCCATTCCAGATAAAACCTTCAACTCCCAGTAAATATTGGTTATACACAGCATATGCCACGATGAATGATCAAGTGGATAATTCTCATTAGCATGACTACCAACGTTATCAAGTTAGACGCACAAGTTAATCTTCAACCTGTTCCATATCACATACAGATAATGAAAGATAATTAGGTAGCTAGGACTTACGGTAGATACAGACTAGAGAGATTATGATATCTTGTGGCCACTTTGGTATACGAAATGAATTTACATGCTTGAGAATCACATTCGTAAACAGTAAACAAAATTCCATATCACACACAGATAGTGAAGATCAAATAGATAGGGAGCAAAATAAAATTTGGTAGCTGGCATTACGATAGAGGCAGTCTGAAAAGTTTATCTTGTAGCCAGTTTGGTATACCAAAAAAAAAAAAATAACATGCTTCTAAATCACATTTGTGAACAGTAAATAAAATTCCTTGACAAATTTGAAGATTCGAAGCAGATTCAGGACACTTTGTTGTCTCACTAACTACACAATATAGATTGTGAAGAAACTCAACAGATTACCAAAGGGAACAGCAGACAAATTTATCTCGTTTATAAACAAGATGCCTTAAGTAGCAGTATGCTTCATATCCCCTTTGAGGTCCTATCTCTATTTCAAAAGTAAGCTACAATGCATTAATATGTTAGCAGGCATACATTAAGTATAAAATACTAGGAGAAGAAACTCTTGAGTGATGAAAAAATAAAACATTGTAGTAATGTACTAGTAAATTATATAAGAGGGCTACATTCAAGTGGTGTAATAGCTTTTGCTAGAGTTTTAATAAAATCTTTCATTCACTTTCCAAAAAAATATTTATGTAAGAGGGCTGACTCTCCAATCCAGAAATCTCTTTCCTTAATTTCTACGACTTCCTTCTTTTCTCTTTCTTCATCATACATCAAAGTCGTGAATTATCCAGCAAATTTCTGAAATATCAATCAAGAACAAGAACGAGACAAGAAAACATACCGTTGACGAATAATTTCAAAAGCTTCTTTCGTTGCATAAGGTAGCCCTGTCTTAGGATCATGGTATCTAGAACATATGATCATAGTAGAAACATGAGAATTCATTAAGCATTGCTTCCGCAATTCTCAAATAAAATAAAGTAGAAATTATTTTTCTTTTATTCCATATGCTGTATAGGACAATTTCCATCTACTACTTAAGTCGATACCCTATAAAAAACTGATGAAAAATTCAATGTCAATTAATTAACAATAATAAGAGTAAACAAGGGAATAACTGCAAATTGGAACTAGTATCAGATAGTTGGCACAAGTATCCACATAGCTGGCCCAAAATGAATGATGTTATCAATTGTTTGTCTCATCAGTTGAGCATAGTTACTCCGCTATCTTATTAACTTGTTTCAATTTTGAGCACATTTGGCTCAAACTGAAGGTTCCGCTCAAATTTTATTAACTATAAGTAGAATGTTGGCTCAGACAATCTTCTATTTGAGAATGTAGCAGTGGTTTTCCAATATTCTTCCATTCTTGGAAACCAAGTTGGGGATCAACACTCATAGACCTCATTGAAAATGGTTTTCACTACTATGCAGCCTCATTCCATAAAGACATGCTTTTGAACTCTAATCATTGTCCTCAAATTAAAGATGATGTAGCTACACCAATTCAAACAATTGAAAAGCACGGTTATCAACAAAGCTAATAGGTGGCAGATCAAAACTTTCGTAAGACACTTAGCAGCCTTACAGCAATTTCACTTTTTCCATCAAGGCAAGGGGGGTTGTTTGATGGAAGCACTAAATTTAAATATTTTAGGAATTAATATTGGAAAACAAAACCTAGAGAACGTAATTTGATAGTTAAACAAGTATAAGCACCATTTATCCATTTGTCCCAAATTCATCAGTAGACTATTGTGTTTTCAGTTTATTTAACCTAACACATTTTGATTTACTAGCAGTTCAATGAAAAATGAAAACGAAATAAAATGAAAAGGAAATCAACCAAAGGAAAATATGTTTTAAGAAAAAGCAAGCAGTAACTTACTATAACACTAAAAGACAATAACTTACTTGGCAGGCAATCCTGTAACAACACAAACAGGCTTCTCTGGATCTGTTAAGAGATTAATCAAATATCATAATCATAAAAGAAAAGTAGAAGGTTTAGAAGTAAATAGTGCAATTCATCATTTTTTGACCTTACTCTCAACATCAGAATTAAGCGATATCAACAAAAAAAAAGTGAATTAAATATCACATGCATTTCACAAAAAGATGTAGAATTGACAGAAAATTGTGAATGGAAGGAACTTCAAGTCAGTTACAATTCCTTAAGGAGGTAAATAGAGAGCAAATAAACTCAAGGAATATACTTATGTGCTCACTTTACTAACCAAAGAAATATAAATTAGGGAAAACCCAAATCCACTTGTATATTAAGTGAGATAATAAAATTAAGGCTATAGTGAATTCTTTTGTCTTACATGTTATGTATAAATAAAAGAGCTCAATAGTGATCATGCCAAAACCGTAGTTTAAGTTCTATTAATAAGTACAGGGAACAAGAAACTATAAGAAGAGTATATAAAAGCTAATAGCAACACAGGTGGTACAAAACCAAGGACATATCTAAAAGCATCTACTCCTGTAATACAAAGTGCTTAATGATTAATCAGTAAGGTTTTCTTGTTGGGGAAATCAAAAGAAAGGAAGAAGATAACAATGAATACTTAGGCTGACCAAAGAGCGCAACAGGGTAGATTGTAATTAAGTTGATTTATCCAGAAGATGTCACCAGACAACTCTAAAAAAATTGTTTAAAATCATACTAACTTACGAAATAACCTACATGGAACAGATGTTGGAAGCTCTGACTGGAAAGACAACCCTCTGAACTCTAGACATGAATAACCTGCAACGGAATTTCTGAACTCAGATCAGCAGTTCTAACAATAATTAAAACCAAGATAGAGATGTAAAATTAACTCCATTAGCTTAGAGTAGCTTGCCATTTTTAGAAGTATATCGTATTTGTGGGCCCTTATACACAGCTTTCTGCACAATAGCTCTTTTTTTAACTTCTTCCTCTCTGGCCAAAACACGCTCTAAGTTCCTCAAGTTCATGATTTCTGCAAAAGCCAGCATGCATGTGAGATCAAATGGGACGCAAGAACTGCTTTCGAACCTCAAACAACTGAACAAAGACAACACATAACCCAGTAACACTATTTACCTGTTTGGGCAGCTTCAAGAAGCATCTCCTCTTGTGTCATCCTCTTTTCTTCACCTTCCTTTTTCCTTTTTATTGGCTGTTAGGAAGATGCCAGTTTCATTGCTTCTTAGTTCAGTACATTACCACAGAAAAGACAAAGTTGGGATATGAGTTTGAAATAATAATAATCTTTAACAACATGAACCACTTCATTCAAGAAGCATTAGAAGTGATAAGCATTGACTAAAATAAGCCATTTTTGACAAAAACTCAACCTTTGGAAAGTTGAATGGAACCATGTGATATAAGAATATCTAAAGCCAAAACCAAAGCTGACATCCATCCCAGGTTCCAAAGCATAAGTAACAGCATATATAAACAATCACACTGTCCAAACACAAAACATAAGAAAAGGTCCACATCAAGCAGCAATCCAACAGCATCTCCCCTCGAACTAGGTTGCAAAAAAGACAATCCTCAACACTGTTAAGGCTTTTATTTCTTCCAAAATGACTTACTCAGATCAGTCGTCATGCAAAGAAAAACCTAGTGCATCAGATGGTTGCAAAGCATTAAAAGCAAAAATATGATACTAGATATTTACATGTGTGGTATCCTTGAATGAGAACCCAGAAGTCAATCGCTTGCACAATCATAAAAGTAAACAATATGACAAAATTAAGCACATTAATTTATGTGTCATTCTAGTATTAAATTTCATGAAGGATGACAAAAAAATGCAAGAAAGTAACCACCAAAAATGATGAGGATTCTACTTATTTTGGGAGTTAAATACTTAAAAAGACTCATGATCAATGTAAACCACAATCTCCTAAACATTCAAGGACAATCATGGAGTACAATGCTCATCTTTGGAAATACCAGCTTCCCAAAGAAGCAATTACTAATTTGAACTCTACCACATTTCCTAGAGTTGCTAAATTACCTTCGAGAAATTCAAAAGGTGTACAAGGAGATCTTCAGGTCTTCTCTAGTTTATTATATAATATTATGATGTGTCACAATCCAACCGAACAGTCCTTTTCTCATGCATGTGGCCTAACATTAGCTGCCAATGGGAACTTCAAATTTTAATGACAAAGCATTTGCTGGTAAACCCACCTTCGCGCATAATTTCATATGCTCGCTTCTTCGGTTCAGTATCAAGGTAAATTTCATAATGTAATGATAAAAACAATTATCAATGATCTATGGCTTCTATCTTCAAAATCAATTCTAACTACAAATTAGAGAAGAACCGATTTACTTTTATTGAACCCAGTTGATTGGATCATCCTTACCCATTTACTTTTATTGAACTCAGTTGATTGGATCATCCTTTCTATTGATTCTAAGCAGTCCCTTTAGTGCATCACAATCTAAATTTTGTGAGCATGAACACAGTAAAGATGGAAAAATTAAATGTTTGTTCCAAAAGTTTCTAATCCCCTCCTATCCAGTGATACTCTTACCATACTCTATCAATTAGAATAGACATCTGTAACAAAGAATTAAAAGTAGAGAACAGACCTTCATTGTTGCTTGCAGAGCTGCCCTGATTGCATCTCTTTCAGCTTGCTTAACAATTACAGAGGTTCTTGTAGACTTCCTAACAATTCTCTCACCCTCAACATCATAAGAGCCATCATGGTGTTTGGGGGCAGAAGAGTCGTGAGGTGACTTTGGAGGTCCATCTTCATCTAGTTTGGAAAGGACCTTCTTTTTCTTTTTCTTCTTCCCTGGTGGTTTTCCTGGAAATATAAGTCGCTTCTTAGTTTGAGTCCTGCAAAGGAAAGAGACTAAGTTAAGCTAAGCTAAGCATTTAGGAAACAGTAACGTAAGAACGAAAGGCATTGCAGTCAGAGATCTACTACTTACCTCTCCTCAGCATCGTTATCTGCTTCCTCATCAGGCTCAGGCTCCTAATACAAGTGAATGAGTTCATTTTTCTTTCACTGTTTATGGTTTAAATAAGATTACCATCAAAACGCAAAGGAAGTTGAAAAGACGAAGGAAAAGAAATACCCACATCTTCATCAAAATCACTATCAAATTCATCAGCCATCTCTGCCTCTTCCTGATAATTGTCATCATACTCTTCCTAGAAATACAATATAACCAGGACGATAAGATTTCTATTAGAAATGTTTAGGCGTGTCAATTATATACAATGAAGTTGCATATGTAAAAGTTACCTCTTTGAGCGCATCTTGACTCCAGAATAACTCATCTTCCTCTACTTCCTCGTCAAGAAGCGTAGTCATCCTAAAACAGTACCAAAAGCAACCAAATTTAGAATCCAAATTCCAAAGTGAAAATTACAGTAGCTTTGTAGATGGGCTACCTTTTTCCTCTGGTTGCCCTAGACGCTCGGTCCAGAAACACAGGCGGTGGCGCATCTTGTCTGCCGATGTCCATGAGACCAACGGACATGGGGTTGTGAGAGAGAGCAGATTAGTAGACAAGGTCACAAGAAAAACCTGAATACTCAAAAGACACCCTTCGACGTGATATCCAAAACTATATTTGTTAACTGCTTGTTTAAAGTGCCAAAACACCGATAGCCATCAAATTAAAAATAACATTAAGATAGAATAACTAAAACTATATGTAATATATAATAATTATATAGTATTTATATAATAAATAATAAGTATAAATTATAAAAATAATTAAAATTATAATTTTAAAAAATATTATATCTATGAAAAGCTGCAATTAGTAATGTGAGCTGGTTTTTTTGTAAGAATTGACGTGACAGATTCGAAAGCATAAATAAATTGGCAAGATCTAATTTAATGGTGTAACAATAATCACAAAAAGAAGGTAGTAGAGTAGACAATAACCAAGTTAACCTTACGTTAGTTTGGTTGGACGTAAGGTTTTGAATGGAATAGAATGAAATGGAATGTAAATAGATGTAATATTAGAAAATTATTGTTTAGGAGAGATAGAAGGGTCCATAATGTAATATAGTGAAATGTTGTTTGGAAGAAAGATTTATAATGTAGTATAATGAAAAATTGTTCAATATTTTACAATCCATCCTAAACCTCTTAAATCTGAGATTTTTTATTTTTACTGTTTAAAATAGAATATGATGTAATATAAATGTAATATGAAACTCTACTCTTCTATCTCATTTCATTTCATTCTATTATAAACTTTTCTCCCAAATGATGGAATAATATTTCATTTCATTAATAGACCTCCAACTAAATATAGCCTTAAGCAATACTATCTACAACATCTGGAAAGGAATCAAAGGATATTTGTTAAGAAATTGAATGGTTCACAAAAATTAACTGCTATAATAGAGAATTCTATAAGTGAGTAGTTAATAATACATCAAAAACATTTGGTTTACAATAGAGAAACAACCATCAAATGGAGGATTCTACAAACACCACAAGGCAAATAGTAATATAAGCAAAACAAAAATATATAAGCAATGTGGATCAACTCAAGTAGAGGAGTGTAAAATAGATTTAAAAAGAGAACTTAGAATCTCCTCAATAGAAATAATTGAACCATGCAGAGTTGTAACACATGCAAGAAAGGAAACATTTGGTTTAAAGCTAACATTTATAGAAGCAAAACATCAATTCTTGGAGCAATTAGTAAAAATTGCTCTTTTGTGATCAGAAGGTTACATATTCGAGTCGTAGAAACAACTTCTTTGTAAAAGTATAAGAGTAATACTACATACATCGATGACCTCTTTAGACTCCCATAAAGTGAGGAATCTTGTGCACAGAGTACATTGACTTTTAAAAGTATAACATTAAGTAAAGATAAATCAACTATTTCATAAAGAAGAGAGGCGTCTTTGAAGTGAACATGCAAACATTCCTAAACTAAGCGAGCACATCCTTGTTCAAAGGAAAGATCCTTGTTCAAAGGAAAGATATGCAATAGCCAGAACTAATTAACAGAAGTGCATGTATGAAGGCTATCCAAAAGAGAACTTAATAGTACCAGAACACGGGCATAAACCAGACAACCAAATTGTCGTGGGCCATAAGAAGTTAGAAATGATAAGCAAATGCTTTATTTGTAGTGGGATGAAATGTGTGACTACTATATAAGCACAATTTTGTCCATATCTTAATAAATTACTATTTTAATATTTTAAAAATTAGATTGAATATCAATTCGGTAAAATAAAAGATTAAAAGATTAAAAGTTTAACCTGTATTAAGCTGTCATAAACCTGATATATTTATAACTAATGTATAGTAAATAAGAATTAAAGATACAATTAGAAAATTAAATATCTTATTAAAATAAAAAGAACACATTAATATTTATTAATATATAATCAATTAACAATAAATCTAATAATACAAACCAAAATTGAATTTAACATAAAAATAAAATAATACTAACAATTAAATTGTATTCTTGATGGAGGATGTGTCTCACTATCATAAAAAAAATTTCAAAATTTTCAACACTATTTAAAGACTTATATAACCGCGCTTTCACCTAAAGTATTTACATCAGCATCTTTTAGTGCATTAAATAAATTAAAATCAGTAATGTGTGAAATTACTTTTTATTGTAAGACATTATAATTTTAATGTTTAGATATAATTAAAATAAGTTATTAACTACCTATCAATAGATGTTCTTAATTTATTTTTTGTAACAAATGTGTTTATAAATCTCTTTTTTTTAAGTTCATTATAATAAAAATCAAGTGATGGTTCTTCTTCTTCAATTTAAAAATCAATATGATCAATAAAATTAATATCAATTGTATCATATGTTCTTTTCTTACTAATACTCTGAATACATAATACAAAAATTATAAAATAAATAATAAAAAGTAGAATTACTTTAAAAATTAAATTGAATAAATAAAATGCATATTGGTCATAGAGTCTTTGATGTTTCAGACAATTTCATTTCTTCATACTAATATGTTAGAAAATGCTCTAATTATATTTATAACCTGAAGTATAAGTTATTTGACTAAGTAATCCGATGGTATAATTTCTTAACATTGAAGAACTTTAATCAAATAATCTCTATTTCTCATCTATTTTTCAAATTAAAAGTTATAAAAATTAAAAATATATTATTAATAAGTAAAGAACACAACTAAAAGTATGAAAACTTACCATGCTGCATTTTTTCATTATAAGTTCTTTTATTGCAGATAATCTAGCAAGGCTCTATAAACTTTCATGATATATTTTCATTTCATTTGCTACCTTTGATTATTCTTCGTTAGAGAAAATACCTTTGTATTCAAGGACATTAAAAGTACCACCCATAGTATCAATATTTGTTCATGCATTTCCATTATTTAAGAGGATTGAGAAAGCAAGTTATTAAGTGGATCTTTTGAGTAGGATACTTATCATATCGTTAACTTAGAATATATGCATAAGGCTTATATAATTTTCTCCTTTACTTTAAAAAGATTTATAATTGTTTGTGAACTTTATATATACCATCACGTATACTCTAAAGATGACTTCTCATCTTAGTTAACAATCCTCAGTAACCTTATATTCGTGATTGATATTTATGGATTCCATTTTAGCCCTGTATGCCACTACTAGTATTTATAACATAAGGTTTGGGGTAGATAAAGTTTAATAAACATTTTCATGATTTTTAGTAAATAAAGGGTAATGAACAAAAAAAACTATTCCAATTAAATTAATCAGGTTTTTTAATTAATAAAATATAAAGAAGCATAAATATTTATATTTATTTTCAAACTACAACTTCAAATTTTTAATTGGAAATAAATATAAACAATCCAAGCCAACACATTCCATGTTGAAATATAAAATTTTAATTTAATTAATTTACCAATAATGTGAAGTAACAGGTATAAATTTCATAACATGTAAAAGAAAAGAGATTAGCCTCAAAACTAAACCTATTTTCTTCCACCTCATCAATAATAGAATTAAGCTAATAATAAATCAACATTAACGTAAGAATATGTCTTCACCAGAAACTCAGCTAATAAGAAAACAAAATTTCATTAATAGAACAATTAAAATAAAAAAATAACTTGAATAACAACATGACCATCATACTCAAAGAACTCAACTAAGGAATAAATTTCCACTTCTCATTACAATTGGAAATCTTAAAAAGTAGATAATTTGACTTGAACGATGGGTTCTCGTTTGAATTTACACTCTGAATTGTTGAATTAAGAGTAAAGCGAGCGAATTGGGCCACAAACAAAGATGGGACTAGATTCTTTACTAATCATTGAAGCATGATGCATGGTGGTGTCTAACTTGTAACTTGATAAATTTGAGATATGTTAATAGTTATTATAATAAAAAAGGACATACGAAAAAGGTAGTAAATTAGCTAAAGGAAGAGCAAATAGGAGAGACAAGCAAATGACAGTGAAGTGTTTGAAAATGTCATTGAGAGAGAGATAGAGGATATCTAGTTGAGTGTATTATGGAACAATATGAAAACCTACAAGAAAACTCAGAAAGCCCTAAGAAAAGAGAATTGAAGTTAGTACAAATAGTAAAAGAACAATTATACACCATAATAAGAACTTCTCTGAATGAGTTTGGTTCTAGTCCAAGTTCAGTTCTATTTCGATTCTCTTTTATAAGATTAAATCAATGGTGCTTGTCACTTCAGTATATATACATATATAATAATGTAAAAGAGATTGAAGTGAAATTTAAAACTTTTAAGAAATTTAATTGAAATAACATACTAGATTAAAAAAATTAAAGAGATTAAAGTATGTTTCAAGATGAAGAGCTCAGAAAGCCCTAAGAAAAGAGAATTAAAGTTAGTACAAATAGTAAAAGAACAATTATACACCACAATAAGAACTTCTCTGAATGAGTTTGGTTTTAGTCCAAGTTTAGTTCTATTTCGATTCTCTTTTATAAGATTAAATCAATGGTGCTTGTCACTTCAATATATATACATATATAACAATATAAAAGAGATTGAAGTGAAATTTAAAAATTTTAAGAAATTTAATTGAAATAACATACTAGATTAAAAAAATAAAGAGATTAAAGTATGTTTCAAGATGAAGAGCTGTGAAATCAGAGAAGAGGCTTCTTTTTGACCCTTTAATGTTAAACTGCTACTCATGATTTAGCAAAAATTGGCCAGTTTATCAATCTACAACTAGAATCAGTTTACCTTTGCTTCTCTAGAATGCAACCTAACAAAAAATCAATGTTAGTTTACTTTGGTGTCCGATGTTGATTATGTTATATAACTACATATCTTTACCATATTTCGACAATTATCTTAAACCTTTTATAAGTCATTTAAGCCCCTCTTCCTGCCTTATTTATGTAGAAACTTATATAGTTTGACTTGATACCAGATTCTCATAATTTGTCCTCTATAAAATGATTTATACTTAAATTAGTACCTTCGTTTATAACATTAAAAAAGTATTTGGTGCTTAGTCAATAATGCTTTTCTCACATCCCACTATCTCGCTATCAAATTCACTCTTTCTCTCTTATGTTTACCTCTCATTTTCACCTTCCCTAAAAGACTTGAATTACTCCCAAGAATTTGCTCTCACTTCCATCCCTTTAATTCTTCATGCTCACTTTCATGTAGCTTGAGTTGGTATTCATAATACTACTTAGGTGATAATAGAGAAATGGTACTCAGTTTTTCATTCATGAAGAAGGAATACATGTTGTTGTACACATTATATATGTCCTTTTTTGAGGAACATCCCAAAAGAATGTCTTACTTACATAGGAACCATACCATACTTCATCTTATCCTTATACTTCCCAATAGAGAAAAAAACCAACACCTATTTTGTTACCTTGACCTCCTCACTCTTATTAAACCTTTGTAGATTATATGATTTAAGGTTTTTCATAGTTAACAATCCTAATTTCTTCACCAATTCCACACTAACCATATTAGTACAACTTCTCTTATTTATGATCATATTGTACACCTAAACCTTGATGGCATATTTAGTATAAAAAAGAATAGAATTAGAGAGAAACCTTAATGCTTCATCCTTTTTAGAGCCTCATGCATGCTCTTCATCATGGAAGAAACCTTAGAGCATTTGTTCTAAGTTTTCCTCTTTGATAAAGAACATGCACTAAACACATTAAAACAGTTAGTAAGCCTCCTTTTGAGCTATCTCTCTACCTTTATAACCATATGCATATATCTTCCAACTCTATATAATGGTGATTTTTTATAATATTATCAATTTTGGAGTTTAGCCTACTAATAAATTGAGTCATTATCACCTCCCTATCTTGCCCATTTTTTCCCTGGCCGTGGCAACCTCTATCTCCTTATATTACTCTTCCATAATCTTAAAAGTCTTGAGTTCACATTTGAAATATGTAATAGAGCTTCTTATAATAAGAACTTAACACAAATCACTTCCTCATCTAACTTCATCTACTCCTAATTTATAATTGGTGACACTCAGTTCCTCCTTTTAGTGAGAATTTATTAATATCACCAATGCACTATAAAGTTGCTAAACTTTATGGAAATTAGTAACCTTTTTCTCTTCTAAAACATTATAATAATTAAAGACTAACTTCACTCACTTCTCTCAATCTCAGTATGCATCTAGATATATTTTTCTTACAAAAGGTTGTATTGCCATCTCGATACTTCCCTCGTTATTATACACGCTTTTGTTATACTCCCTTTTTGTATCATATACCAAACCTTTCCCCTCCTTATCTTCTCATTTTTCCTTCTCTTCTTCCTTTACTACCCATTAGATTTACCTACCCTAAGTAGTTGGTAGCTCCCTTAACTCCTTCATTCGCCTTAATATCATTCATCCTAATAGTTGGAAGTGGCTTATGTTGTAATTCAATTATGACATCTTTATATGCGTTATAACTTCACCAAATTACCATATAAGTTGCTCGAATTAGCTTTGAATAACATTTATGAATGACTCTTGAGCCATTATCACTGTTTCTTCTTTACTAACTTCCTTATCTTTAAATATAGTTCTATTTCAAATTTGAGTCATGTTTAATCTGTATGAAAAAGTTAGTAATAAAATCACTCACCTAACTTAAGGTTTCACTCAACTCCCAATCTAAACTTTTGAATAAAGTGATAGGTGAAAAATATAGTTTATTTTCTAGGTGTTAGAGTGAATTTTTTGTTAGGTTCCAATCATGCATCTCATATATAATATATATTAAATATACGTAGCAAAAACAAAACGGAACCTCAAAAACCATATCTACTCATGTATATAGATATAGAAAAACAAAAACATGAAATGTAAGATGTTTACATACCTTTTTGATGATCTCCTTTGTTCTTTAATCTTCTCCACATTAGGTGGTCGTAAACCACAACGATCAATGCAGATCATCTCTAATGAAAGTCCACACGAAGATAGAAGGTTGAAACCTCACTAGGAGATGGCTAGAATTCTTTCTTTGTGCTAGAAAAGACAAGAACTCTTGAGAGAGTTAGACAGAAAAAGTGTGTGTGTAAGAAAAAGAACCTATTTTCTTCATTTCGTGTCTTACACAAGATGCACGAAAATCATCTTAATTTTTTGCACTATTTGGCCTTCCATAACCCCTATCACTAATGGAAAGTTATAGGAAGTTAGTAGTCATGAATAGCATGCATTAATGGAAGTTATGAGAAATTAATAACCATAAATAACATGCATTAATGGAAGTTACGGGAAGTTAATGACCATAAATAGCATGCATTAACAGAAGCCAACAACACTTGTTGATAATCCATTCTATGCAACGTTTTCTATCATGATCATATTGCGATACAATCTTGAAACACTCTCTCATAACTTGAATCACCATTCAAGACCATTTTACTCATCCTTCGAATCTCCTATATGTGTGACCCATTAGGTTTCCAGTTATGTTGGCCACTTGAATTAAAACTTAATTCAAGAAAATCAAGAGCTGTATCTAGCAACACATCATAACCCCCAATTGACCAGAAAGTCAGTGTTTTAACTAAGAACCCTTCCATACACAATGTTGCCTTGCAATTTTTCCTTTTATCATATATTCCCGACTTGGTTCAAAGTACGGTCAAAGTGTCAACTCTCACTAGACTAACTACGTCACATATAGTCCAAGTGATATTAGATCTTGTCCTAAGGATCTCATTGCTCTATGTATCATTGAAGACTCTCTTCATAACAGATATCTGCTCTGGCCAGAGACTCCTGAGTAATGACCTGACAAGAGGCCGTGGGTATCATCTCCTTCTATCAAGAGTGGTGAATCCTTTATTGGCTACTCAATTACCTCTGAATACCTCAAGTTGTACCTAATTAGCACCCTATAAGTAACCCCTTAAAGGTACCGATAAATGGAGTCAAAACATAGGATTAGTATTCGAGATATCCTTGAGCACCTCAAGTCAAAGAATACTTGTACCATTGCTATTATGAGACTATCATTGACACTGGAATAGAATATCCATATGATTGTCTCATAATAGGTCAACCCAATGTACTTACTACCCTTAGTAAGCATCCACAAGTTAACTCTAAACAACTCATGTCTACAGATTATGAGATCTACTGTTTGATCTAATCAAGGAGTATAACATGCATTAGTCTATCTGGATTACTGATATCCCATCTTGTTAATCTTATGATTGGGAAAGTTTAGATATTGACATAATTGCACATAATAGGAATCTCATTATCATGATGTCATAATGATTTTCTCCATGCTATCCTTTGTATCAATGACTTCATTAAATCAATTTAGGATCATCATCAATCCATATACGTATGAACATCGAAATAATGAAAAATGCCTTTATTAATCATAAAATGATTTGTACAATAAGTGTTAAGGTGATTGCCTTTAGAGCACTTCTCTAACAAACTACCACTTACACTAAAGTTAATCGCCTTGATATCTAATACAATAGGCGTGTATATGTGACATAAAACTCTTTTGGAAAATAGGCTTAGTCAATGGATCAGTTATATTCTAATCGGTGGAAACTCTCTCTATCTTGACATCATTTCTACTAATGATCTCTCTAATCAAATGGTAGTGCCTGAGTACATGTTTGGACTTCTGATAAGACCCCGATTCCTTTGCCTACACTATAGCCCCGTTGTTGTCATAATACAACTACATTGGGTCAGCGATGCTCGGAACCACACCAAGTTTCGTGATGAACTTCTTAATCTAAATTGCTTCCTTTGCAGCTTCTAAAGCTGAATATACTCTGTCTCTGTCATCAAATCAGCAGTCATCTCTTCTTTGGAATTTTTCTAACTAACTACACCACCATTTAGTGTGAATACATATATAGACTGGGATTTGGAGTCATCCCTAACAGATTGGAAGCTGGCATCAGTATACCTGCTTAACACAAGATTACCTTCTTCACATACCAAGAATACATCTTTAGTTCTTCTCAAGTACTTAAGGATATTCTTCACAGCCACCCAATGACCCTCACCAGGGTTCGACCGATATCTACTCGTAAAACTTAGAGCATACGATACATCGAGTCTAGTACATAATATAGCGTACATGATTGACTCTATAGTTGAAGCATAAGGAATTAAACTTATGCGAGTCCTCTCATATTGTGTCTTTGGACATATAGATTTAAAGAGTGTAATCCCATGTACCATAGGAAGATAACCTCTCTTGGACTGCTCCATGCTAAACCTCTTTAGCATCTTCTCTATGTATGTAAACTGAGAAAGACTAAGCAACTTCTTAGATCTATCTCTATAGATCCTTATCTCCAAAATATACGTTACTTCTCCAAGATCTTTCATAGAGAAGTTCTTAACTAACCAAATTTTTACTGATTGCAAAGCTGAGACATTGTTTCCTATTAGCAATATGTCATCTACATACAGTACAAAGAACACGATTGCACTCTCACTAACCTTTTTATACACACACATCTCATCCAGATTTTATGAGAAACCAAACTCTTTGATTGTCTCATAAAATCGGATATTCTAACTCCTGGATGCTTGCTTCAATCCATAAATGGATTTCTGAAGCTTGCATATCTTTTCTCCATTTATGGATATGAAACCATCAAGTTGTGTCATATACACATCCTCAGTTAGGTTTCCATTAAGGAAAGTTATCTTCACATCCATTTTTCATAGCTCATAATCATAATGAGTAGCAATGGCTAGGAATATCTTAATGGATCTAAGCATAGCTACTGGGCTAAACTTTTCTTCATAGTCAACACCTTGCCTTTGATGATAACCTTTAGCTACAAGCCTAGCTTTATGGGTAACTGCATTACCCTCCATGTCAGTTTTCTTCCTGTGGGTTTTATCCCTTCGGGTGAGTCAACCAAATTCCGTACTTGATTTTCATACATAGAAATCAAGTATGGAATTTGTTAGATTTTGTTAGATTTTGAACTCTTTAGAACCTCTTCATAGGTAGTAGGCTCGTCATCTTCTATGAGCAATACGTCGTTAAGTCCACTTGTGAGAAATCCGTATCTCTTGGGAACATGACGTATCCTACCTGACCTACTAACTTCTTGTGTGTGAGAAGGTTGAACTATTATTTCATCTTCATGAACAATAGTCTCGGGTTCAAGCAGTTGATCTGTATCTGTTTGAGCATCTTGAACTTCCACAAGTTCAATTTTGCTCCCACTGTCTTCTCTTAAAAGAAAATCTTTCTCTAAGAAAACAACATATTTTGAAAAAAAACATCTTTTGTTCTGAAATTTATAGAAATGATATCTTATAGTTTCCTTAGGATATCTTACAAATAGACACTTTTCAAATTTAGCTTCAAGCTTATCTAACTAAATTCGCTTCACATAAGCAGGACAACCCCAAACTTTCATATAAGAAAGATAGGGTTTATTGTTAGTCAATATCTTATATAGAGTAACATCAACTGACTTGGATAGGACTCTATTTAATACATAAACAGAAGTTTCGAGTGTAACCCTAACAGGATTTTGGTAAATTCGCTAAACCCATCATAGACCTCACCATGTCTAACAAGGTTCAGTTTCTCCTCTTAGCCACGGCATTGTGTTGTGATGTGTAAGTTAGAGTTCACTAGGACGATATTCCATTATCCCTGAGATAATCTAAAAACTCTTGGCTTAAGTATTCACCACCTCGATCCGATCGAAGTAATTTAATACTTCTCCCAAGTTGTTTCTAAACTTCATTTCTGAATTCTTTGAACCTTTCAAAGGCTTCAGACTTGTATCTTATAAGATACATATACCCATATCGAGAATGATCATCGATAAAGGTAATAAAGTATACGAAACCACCTTTAGTGTAACACCCCACTCCCGCTGAACCCGAACCCGATATCGACAGTGATACCCGGATCCGTGCCCCGCGAGGGTGGCG
>JAOTAY010000007.1:9315001-9334166 GCA_025629805.1 Erythroxylum baracoense | reverse complement strand
GCAACCTTTGATTGAAGAGTTGAAGAATTTGTGGTTTGTTGGTCATAGAACTTATGATGTGTCGAAGGGTGAGTATTATTTGTTTTAAATCATTTGTTTTAAGTTCCTTTTTGTTATGGAAAAATTTTCATAAAATTGGGTCAAAATAGTTTTGACTAACCTTTTTGTGTATAATTTTTTCATATAATTCAATCATTTCATCATAAAATATTCCGATTAGACGAAATATGAAAATAATGTTTACTTTATTTGAGTCTAGTTATGATAGTTCTCCACTATTAACAATTGATTTTATTAAAAATATTTGTAAACTATTTTATAAAATGTCATCCCACCTTGATTAATGATTTCTTGAATCAATATTAATCGAGAATAGTAGAATATTTTCTTTAATCACTTCAAGGTGATGAATCTTATATTAATCATTTATCCATCTCCATATAATTAATGATAGTTCTAATGACTACTAATTGAGCCCTTAACTAGAATATGTCATAATTAGTATTAAAACATAACAATCTCTATGCGAGATACTTTGAAAATCTCAAGTTAAAGGATCGCCTATACAATCACCACAATGCGAATTCCCATAATTATACAAATAATATTCCAAATGAAATTCTCATATGGGATTAGTTTAGTAAAATTGTTCTACAATAAACACACACATTTGTTTAATATCACCATACTTTAGTCTATCAGATTGATTATTTCCTTCATAATGAAAAAACACGTGTTAGTCTTTTTACACAATGTCTAGTCTCAATAGAACAATTACTAGGAATAATTTAAGGATGATATATAAATGTAATATGAATTTTATAATTATGATCTCATCATAATTTTATTTGCAATATACATTTATCCAATGGACTTATATTAACTTGGTCCTTTTTTGGTTTGTTACTCTCCAACCGCTCCTGCTTATGGTTTGATAACTGGTTACTCTCTTCCTAAAACTTAGGGAAACTATGGCTAAAGAAATGAAACTCATCATTGGGGATAGATCATAATTAATCTTATGGTTTGATAACTGGTTAAACTAAGGGCCCTATGTCTTCACCCCTTATTCCCCTCTAAGCATTTTCTCTTTACTAATGCCAAAGTCAAGGTGCTGATTAGAAGAATTAATGGATGAACCCCTATTGAGGACTGGCCACCATTTTAAATTACTTTGCTAATTAGACTTATAATTCATTTAGGAATGATAGGGTGATTTGGCTTAAAAGTTCCTCCAAAAACTTTTTCAAAAGTATTGTATACCCCTATTCAACCACCTAGCCTAAGAGATAAATCAATGCAAGGTAGTTTGGTTCAAGGGCCATATGCATAAATTCTTCACTATTTTGTGGATGGTCTTTAAAAATAGGTTATCCATACTATAAAAATCCCCTGTATTGATTCCTCTACCTACATCCTATGTAAAGTTACATTAGAGACTATGGATCATCTCCTGTTCACTTACCTTTACTCAATCTCAATATGGAGGATGCTACTTGACAAATACAACCTTGTATATACTCCTACCTGATTAAGTGATGCAACTCAATGGATAGATTCTGTTAGGTTCTTAAATGCTAGTGACTTCAACTATTTAAATTATGTTTTAGTTGGGGTATCTGTGAGCTATGGGGTAAAAGGAATGACATAAAATTCCTAAATGAAAAACAGGAAACACATAACCTATATAGCCTCACGAACAACAAACTGAAGGAATTGATGATCCTAAAAAAATATGAGTACCATATAGGGTCTAACATATATAAGCGAAAGTGGAATCTCCTATAAGATAGCCAATATTCAAAATGGTTGCAGCTAATACTTATAATAATTCAAAGAGAAGGAAATATATCTTAAGAAGATCAATCAAGGATGAAGTCCCCCTTACCTATTTGGATATGTGCATAACCCCCCTATAAGCCTAGAACCCAGCTAGATAACTATTAATCCCCCATAATTGCTACATATAAGGAGCAACAAGTGCATTAGCAGAAGTAGAAAGAAGATGCTGATATATTTTACCATTATTAGGGACATGCAAGTTGGTATTCCTCTAAATCATACCTACCTTCTACACTTGTCTAATTCCCCACTCGATAAGGACTTATTTGAGCTCTCTTCTCAATCAATTAGAGTTTAGTAAGAACATGTCCCCCTAATATTGTGTGCTAGATAGTCTGTATGCCTATTCCAAACTTTTGTAATTGTTTTAGGGCCTTAATCATTTTAATATCAATTTATTTGCATTTTTGAAAATATCTCTTTATTTTTGTTAATATTATGTTTATATATTTATATAAATAATAACCATAATTAATATAAGAAAAAGATCTTTTAATTCTTATACAGATATAAAATAAAAAATAATACAAAGAACTTAAAACGTTATAACTTATTATGTCAAACGTGAAAACATTATATAGCAAGAATAATATAGGTCCATAAGTATAACACTAAAAGTTTGTGTCAAAGAACACAAAAAAGTAGGAGTGAAACCTGAAAAAAGAACACTTACAATTAGACTTTTTATTTTTAACATATATATCAAATATAAGTTAAACTAAAAGAAAGAGAAAAATAAAAAAAAAACTGAAAATTCATTTAATGACATATCTGCTCAAATTACATGGCTCTAACTTTCATTTGGTACTAAGTCTTTATTATTAAAAGGATTCTCATCATCTAAACTATTCAAACTCATTACACCATATGATATGTCAATACTTTCCCATCTAAAATTATCTCCTAAGTCACTCTTATTTATAAAACTTGGTTCCTCAAAAACCTAATCCCCTAAAAGATTGATATGATCAAGGTAATTGAATCTATAGAACTATTTGTTCTAATAAGATTTATAATAAACAATAAAATTAAATTATTAAAATTTTATGAGAAATTATATTCAACTTAATAATGGTAATAGCATAACTTTCTCGAAGCTCAATTTATATTAAAAAACCAAATCATTTAATCTTTTATATTTCAATATATTTCTTTTTTAGAATTGATGAATTCAAATGTGTTATAATTCTTTTCATACCCAATTGCAGTTATACATTGACTAGGAATTTTAATTGCAAACCTTTGCAATTCTGAAATACTACTTTCAAATTGGTCCCACTAAGCAACTATAAGACAACAAAAATAATTTTATAAACAAAATAAAGTAATAATTAATTTTAAAAAAGTAATACAAGTGAAGAAGTGCATACTTGGATTAAGTTTGTCTTTTTGTCGTATTGTAATGGGCTTCCCAAAATCACCACACATATCCTTGTATGCCTCTATTTGGAGCTATAGAGATCTTACATCTTCACACGTAAAACAAAATTTTTTGAAAAGTAAATAATAATATAATTTAAAATAGCTCAATGTGAGCTAAATATATGAAAGGAAATTTGTGTTTAAAGAAATAGTAGGATTATGCTACACTAATAATGCTTGAGTGCATAATTGGTCACAACTTTTGAATTCAACAATAGCTTGTTGCATCCTTTACCTTGAGAGCCAATTAGGGCTTATTGACCTATCTATGTTCCTTATAATTGCAACTTACCTAATCTTATTCATGAGCTTTTGACAGATGATGGTGGGGTAATTGTTATCACCTATAAATATCTTGTTGTTTCTTTCAAGACATGTAGTATGAACAATAGCTCTAAATGTAATTCTAAACTTGATAAGCTCTTGATTGACTATATGTTAGCTCCTTAATGCTTAGTAATTAATGTTATGATGCATTTAAGATATTTATTTTGGTTTATATTTTATTTTAGGTATAAATGGAGGAAGAAGAACCAAAATGAGCTAAAAAATATTTTTGGTGCCATTCTATTGATGTTGAATATTATTTGCCTTTGTGGAAGCAAAGGAGATGAGTTAGGGTGAAAACGTGACATAGACTGCAAGAAATGAAGTTATTGTAACTTATAAGTCACTAGAAGCGTGTAGGAGCTCGAAAATAACATTTAAGTCACCTCTACAACCTACAGGGGCCTACATGGTGTAGCTACACAGTTTTGTAGCTACTGTAAATGTTTATGTTCACGATTTTTGAAATTTTTATATACATGGTCACTTATCGCCTTTGTGTGTATTGTGACATAAACCTAATTGTAAGTATAAAATGACATTTAAGAGGCAAAAATGAGGGTTGAAGCACTAGAGATGAAGACAAGAGGCAGATTCCATTCCTTTTAAAGAGCTATCAAGAGTTAAACTTCATGTTTCTTGTTCAAAGGAGATATCGAGGCTAATGAATATGTTTAGGCACTGATTAACCTAATGATTTTGTTCTTATCTCTCTTTTATAATTAATTATGTTATTCTATAATTAATGTTTTGGGATTTATGTATCAATGATTTAAATTCTTTAAATAGATTATTCATGTATGAACTTATTACCAAAATCTAGATTGTAATACATAGTCTTTGTAACTCTGATTCACTTATATTAAACTAATGGTCATGCATCATTAAGGACAACATACCACAAATGACCCAAGCTTATGTGATTGTTGCCTATATTAATATGTTTTCCTATTCTGTAATGTGGTTGTCATACCAAATCTAGAAAGTTTATTTTAGATTGTATGATAGCTAGACCTAATTAAATAACTTGTTTTAATTAGATACAACCTAAGAGAAATTTGAGATTAACATAACTTATTTTTAATCTACGATTAATAATTTTAAAGAAAGGTACAAGAATAATATGATGATTGATTGTGCACCTTCTTATGAAGGATGATATTCAACCCGTGAATCGAATTCGAAACCTATTGATTAGTTCTAACAATTTTGTACTATTTGATTTGTTTTACCCTCAATAGTTTAATTTTACTTTATTTTGTTAATTGAATTCAACTAAACCCCCTCCTTTAACAAATCAATAAAAATTGGTTTATTTTTAAAAAAGTTAAATACACACTCTCTATGGTTAGAATCCTTACTCAACACCACTACTAATTTAGCTGTGTAAAGTTAGGCTTTATTTTTTAGTGTGTATGATACGCATTAAGAATTTTGACGCTATTACTGCAGAGTGAAGTGATTTAGATTTTTTCTTTTGATATTAATTGGCGTTTTGTTAATTGGTTTCTATATTTATTTATGAATTTATCATATTTTGCTAGTGTTTGTGTATAATATTATGAATTTTTAAATATTTTTTAAGACCTTGTAAAATTTGATCCTAAAACTGAAAGGAGATTGCAAAGGCTGCATAGGGAAAACAAAGCAACTATAAGAATAAAACAAAGAACCAATTTCAAAGAAGCTATAACCAATCCAAGAACTCTAAGAGAGTTGACTGCCCTAGATTTGAGTTAAAAGCCTTTATGCATTAATTTTACAAATTTTGTTGAACATATTATTTTTGAGCTTAAGTCTTGATTGATACATCTTTTGCCTAGTTTTTATAGTCTTATCGGTGAGGATGCTCAAAAGCATGTCAAAGAGCTCAATGTGATCTGTTTTAGTATGAAACCTCCAGGGGTGATAGAAGAGCAGATTATGTCAAGGGTCCTTTCATTTTCATTAAAAGATGCAACAAAAAGATTGTCTTTTTGATTTGCTTATAGGGAGTGAGAGCACATGAATCGAAATTAAGACGCTATTTTTAGAGAAGTACTTTCCAGCTTTAAAGACAATCAATATAAGGAAAGATATTTGTGGGATAAAGCAATAATATGAAGAATCCCTTTACAAGTATTAGGAATGCTTCAAGAAGTTATAGGTCAACTGCTCCCATTATAACATCACATAACAACTCCTTATCCAATAATTTTATGATGGATTATTGCCTATGGATAGGATCTTAGTGGACACGTCAAGCGGTGGAGCACTATGTAAAAAGACTTTCGTGGAGTCTATAATTTAATCGAGCATATGGCAGTAAACAATCAACAATTTAACATTTGCAATAAAGTTCATTAGGAAAATGAGGTAAAAAATTCATCCATAGAACATCATTTCCATAAACTAACATCCTTTATTATACAAATTGTTGTAGGGCAAGCACATGTGAAGGCCTGTGGGATATGTACAAAAATGAACCATTAAACAGATAGGTGTCCAACTCTGTAAGATAGAAACATGTAATAGGTCAATGTTGTAGGGGAAACTTTTTCCCATCAATACAACCTATATTGTAAGTTGGAGAGATCACCTGAACCTGAGTTATTGAGAGAATAAACAGCCGAACTAATTCCCGGATAGGCCGTAGGGTGCACATTAATTTCAAACTAGACCATAAGCCTCCTCCTCTACATCAAGTACATCACTTAAAGATATGGTTAAGTATCTTGCCATTAACACTTTGCAATTCCATCAAGATGTAAAGCAGTTTTAGCAAGAGATAAGATCTTAATTCTAAAAGACTAGGACTAGCAGCTAGAATTTAGATAAATAAATGAACCAAATGACAGTGACTGCCATTCATTTAAAAGCATAAAAAAAAGGAAAACTGCTATCATAACTTGAGATAAATATGAAGAATGTTAGTGCAATCACCTTAAGGAGTGGTGGGAAGCTTAAAGATCCTGAGATGACTACACAAAGGATGGCTAGTAAAGAAGAAACTGAGAAAGAGCTTAAAGGAGAAAGGGATATATCATCTAGCTCAAAGATAAATGTTGAATCCCTAATTATTGTTAAGTCTAAACCTCCACCTTTTCTTAGCAGGTTAGCAAAGTCAAACAAGAAGGGTAAGGATAAAGAGATTTGGGAGACTTTTCAAAAGGTTAAGGTGAATATAACACTATTAGATTTAGCATCTGTCCCAATATGATGTCCACATTCCTACTATTATGTAAGGCCAGTACCATTAATTATTTATGATCAAACTACTAACCTTAGCATCCTAGCTCACCACCAGCTTTAGGTTTTGTAACTCATTGAATTTGTAAAAAGATCCTTTTGTATGTCAGTTGTCAAACCCAAACATTTTATTTTCCCCATTCCTAATCTTATTGACAATCAGATTCTGTATCCACTGTCTTGTCTTCAGGATTTGTTTAAAGTTCTAAGTCATATTCTGTTTAATCTCTAACTTCCAAATGCTGCTCTTTTTAATGTAAATATTGTGGATCAACTTCACCCAGAGATCATCCTTCTTATCGATAACCTCCACAAATTGTTAGTCTAACTTACTGTATTCAATAATCTTATTGAGCATATATCCAAGCCCCCTTGATCTTTTGATTTGCATATTATGTTCCAGCTAACTCTTGCTGTATTATTTCCCTTAATTAATCCCTCCTACAAAAACTTCTCAGTTTTTTTTCAATCTCCTTTAACACACTCTTTGGTAGTGATATGTAGTTGATCTAATAGCTTGCTAAATTGCTCTGGATTGTCTGGACCAATTGTAATCTTTCCCCATAACTTAGAAACTTATTACACCAATGATTGATTCTACCATCAAAGAAGTCCATTAATGGTCTACATTCAGCAGCTGTGACTCTTTTTTATGAAATTTGAACCTTTAGGTACTTTATAAAAAGATTTCCATATTACAACCCCTTTTCTATAGCTTTAGAAACAACTTCACTGTTAGCATTTGAGGATAGGTAAAAGCAGCTCTTGCTCAAATTGCTTTTCAAACCTGATATAACTTTAAAGTCCTCCATTGATTGCATGAGTACTTTGATTAAATGTTTTTCATCCCTACAAAAAAGTAACAAATTGTCTACAAAACTTAGATGTGTTACTTTGTTATCTCTGCATTTATGTTGATACTAAAAATCTGAGCAATTTTCCACATTTCTTGCAATAGTGATTGATAGGATCTCCACGCATAACACAAATAGTAATGGGTATAGGGGATCCCCTTGTCTCAACCCCCTCTTGGCTTTTATCAACTTGGTGGGTTCCCTATTTACCAAGATGGATAGAGATGCTATTGAGACACATGTTTCTATCCATTTCTCCAACAAGGGAGGATAGTCTGCTGCATTTAAAATACAGAACATGAAATTCCAATTAATTGAATCATAAGCCTTTTCCAGGTTGATCTTTATAGTGTAGTTCTTCACTTTAGTCTCAGTGTTATAACTTTTAAGATTGTCTTTGTTCACTACAGAGTTCTTATTTTTACTATTTGATTATCCTCGTATGTGGTTTACCTGTTTTTAACATAGCAGGACTATTTGAAAATACTGTTAACTTTTGCTAAGCTACTATTTTCGGGGATTAACCTAAGGAGTGTTTGATATTTTAATGCTCTAAATTTTTAGGCTACAATTCATTGGTTGTTGACCTAATGAGCTTTCTTGTTTTCTACTATGAAATCTTTATCTGGGAGGCTATTTTCACTAGTTTACAACTTATTTCAAATTTTTTTATACTCTGTCTTTTTCTTAAGTCATAGTTCATTATTTTATAGACCTAGTGAATTTCCTTTTTTTGCTCTAAGTTTTATCTAGGTTGGCATTTTTTTTTACATTTTTCTCTTGATGATCTTTGAGTTGGAATTTCAAGCTATTGTTTTTTGGCTTTGCCCCTAAAAGGAAAATTCCTCACTTTTTTCCTATTCTTTTTGTTTTTTATCCTTTTTTATCTTACTTTCATTTTTTTGCTGCTCTGCCCCTAAAAGGAAACTTCCTCACCTTTTTGTTATTCTTTTTTAATCCTTTTTTATCTTACTTTCATTTTTCTTCTCTTTTTGATGAAATAATCAAATTTAAATTTTGTAATGCCAGAGTTATATTAATTTTTTGAAATTAGCATAACATACATTTAGAAAAAAGTAAACAAATTTATTAATATAGTTTGAGAAAACCTTTTCTTTGTTTTTTTTTGGTCAAAGCCAATGAGACAATTAACATAATCAATGTCTTTATTTGAAATTAAGAGTGATTTTGGTTAAATTTATGTTCTTTGGTGTTACAATCAACATCTTCTAATTTGCTTTTGCATAATGAATCAACACTGATTTAATCAGGTGGGACTACCAATTGAAAGAAGTTATAGAAGTATAAACATTAGAAACTAGGAGAAATTCATGACTAGTCTCCATAAGGTTATGTAGTAACTTATTTAAGGCTCCAGTGAAAGCCTCCTTAGGAAGCTCTTAAGAGTTTGATAGCTCTTGATCATTTATCCTTATATGTTCTGAATAATCATCTCTCTTAAACTTCTTACTAGTGGGTCTTGAGGCTTTCCCTTATAAAAAGGCAAGTCTTTATTGATATGTTACCTTTATGTTATACTTAACTAGGTTGTCTTCGTCCCGTGATCTGAGTAGAGGTATCTCTTCTAGCATTCTTGCTTTAAATCCACACTTACTCTTAACAGAGTATACCTAACTTTTCTTCTTGAGGAAGTAGCCTCATCCATGTATAATGGTTTGCCTATATAAATCACAAGATGGCTTAAGCCCTTAGTAGACTAATATTTAAGGTAATTTGACAAAAATAAACCCATATAGCAATTGCTTTTTCTTAACCTCTTCCAATTTCATCCCTAGTTTTCACATTTGAAGAAAAATACATAAGCCATTATAGTGCTAAGGGCCAACATCAATTACCTCAAAAGCACTACTCCTTTAGTTATCCTTAGGTGTGATTTATAGGTGGAGTAGTTAGATTTAAGAAAATGGTTTTCATGGAATGAAAGGTGATATAAATGGTGGATGATTAGGTTAAGCATGGAAAATTCCATTTAAAGAGCATAAGGAAATAATAATAGAGGCATATGAGGATAAGAATATGGGAATTGTGAAGGTGGAAAAACTCAATGTAACTCTTTCCTCATCTTAAATATTCCTATAATTATTAAATCTTGTAAGGAGGTGAGTGGTAGAGGATGCTTATACTATGTTGATCTTGACTTCCTTCATTTGTATGTGCTTTCTAGTGGCTTTTTAGACAATTATATAAAAATTTCTTTTTTAATAAAATTATCCAAAACTTTGCGTTAACTAACTAACTCATTGAAAGCAAAATTTCAAAATTATGATAATTTTTGTTATAGTATGGATTCTTTTGATTTTTCTAAAACCAATCTTATATTTTCTTTTTCTGATAAAGGTGGCTAAGCTTTTACCTTTTTTGATGATACTTTCTTATGTCCGTTAAGATCTTAAAGGATTTCTTCTCCATTTGTTAGAGGTCCTTGTAAGTCTCTATAATATAAAGTCAAGAATGAATTTTTAAAGTCCTTTTAATGTTTCCCAGTTGATTCGTTTAGAATGAGTAACCAACACAATGCTAGTATATTAAAGATCTTTAAAAAGCAGTAAGTCAACATGTCTTTATTTCTTAATATGTGCCACTAACTTACTACAATATATTCTTAAATGAACTCCTGAATATGAATTCCTATAATATTTCTCAAAACCTTACATTTCTAAAGCTGGAGATAGTTTAATATTTGGCGCTAAGTAAAAGTTTTAAGGTTTCCAAAATTAGTATATGTAGAACTTCTATTCATTTGCATTATTATTTCATACTTTTACTCCAATTTTGACACTTTGTCTTTTATAGCCCCTCATCAACCTTTTTCTTTTATCATTTTAATCATCAAAAGATTATAAATAGAAGATTTTTGCATTACACTTGGTTCTAAAGTCAAAAATACTAGCTTTAAGGGAATTGATACAATGTGCCAATTTCTAGCATAGTAGGTCTAGAGATAGCTAGAATAAATATGTAAAAATTGATGGATCAATGAAGAAAATTGGTAAAACAATGTTATTAGAAATTAATAGCTTGATACTTATGGGAATCGGTATGTTGATGCCTGTGGAAATTAAGGCATTAATGTTGATGGAAATTGATAGGCCAATAAAGGAGGTACCACAATCCTGATACATATTAAATCAAGAAGGTGGTGCAGCAAAGGTTACTTATGCTCTTAGAGTATTATGTTAAGGCTCCTTCTCAATTGGAGACATACATTTGGCTAGTTTTTCTGATCTGAGGTCAACCCATTTGCACTAAATTGTCCTTAGTTCCTCTAGTTTAGGCTTTTCTAGTTGCGATGATTCTGTCAATCCTTAAACAAGAGTTTCATTTTTCACTCTTTTCTTCCTCTTTTGAGCTATGATTATTGGCACAAACAATTAACTAAAAACATATGCCTATAAACATATGGCTATACTTAAAAATGAATAATTGCTTAAATAAGAAAATAAATATAAAGATGTAGGAGAACTTAAATAACTAAACTTGACAAAGTCCTTAATTATCATTAAAAAACTAATGCTTTTTTGAAATAAAAATTGAAATGATTAACTTGAACTCTATTACCTACACTTTATATCATTTAGTTAACACTAATTCTGCATAAGGTATCATCTTTTGCTCCCATATTTTTTCTTCTTATAAGCTTTCAATAGGCAATGACTTCATCTTGATTTTAAATATTGATAGATTTATAATTTCTATAACCAAAATCGAACACATATTATGTTCATATTAGATTTAAAAAAAACATGAAGTAAAAATTTTGTTTGCTAAACATGGGAATTTTTATTTAAAACACCAAAAATAAAGAAATTTAAAGATTAAAATGATTTTTAAAACTTCTTAAACAAGAATCTTATTAATATAAGGATTTCATGTGATTTAAAACAAATATTCAAAAGAAAATGCCCCTAATTTTATTAAAATAATAAAGTATGAAAAAAACATGTTGTATATAATCATAAATGAGACAACGTATCTAGTGATGTATAAGCTTTTACTTTAGTTAATAAAATTCTTCCAATTTTAAGAAAATGAAAGATAGTTTAATTCCCTTTGATGTACCTTAAATATTAACATTACGAGTGAGTTCCACGTTGACTATCACTCGACTTAAAGAAATAATGTTATATTACTAAAGATTGAGTAGAACCCTAAAAAATGATATGTCTAAAATAACCAATATGAACTAAATTATTCCTCGCATCTTCTCAAGGTTTTGATCCTAAATGAGAGGAAGGAATAAATGTGGATAGTTAGACCATGTATATTTAGAACCATCTTAGCCTAAGATCTTATAGGAAAACATGCACAATTTTTTTAGCTCACTCTATAAATATACACATATGCACATACACTTATACGCTTATGTGTCTTGAAGGGAATAAATAAGGCTTTCTTAAAATTATATTTTTTCTTATATGTTTTTATCCTATAAATAGTCCCAAAATGTCAAATTATTAAAAAATTGGAAAAGCTCTTTGCACGATTATGTATGGCCATGCACGATCCAACCCTCTAGCGTAATCGTGCCAAAGACTTTCTAATCCGATGCTTCTTCAAGCACAATCGTGCATAACTAGACATCATTCTCCAAATTTTTCTTCACATTTTCTTTAATATTTTCTGCTTCCACTCATCACCAAACACATCAAACAACCCTTGAAACATACAATAAAGATTAATTCTTACCTTAAACAACAATAAATAAAACAAATCATATAAAAACATTAGCAAGAACATAAATCTAAGTCTAAATACATGATTATTCTTTAAGAAAACACTAAATCACACTCTTAGCACCTAGAAAATGTGCTACAATTCACACCTATTAGTAATTCTTCATATTGACTGACAAATAAAAAGGGAAATGATTCTTAAGAAAATTAATAAAGCATTGGTTAATGATACTTGTCTTTGAACTTTTCCAGAAAGCAAGGCTTTGTTTTCAAGTCTTAGGTTTTCATATCACACTCCTATGCTCATCCAAAACTTGTTCAATGCTTAGAAAAGATTTTCTCCTTTCAGATTTAAAAACTTTTTGACTAAAGTTGAGGGATTTACAGATGACCAAGGGAATGGCCACAACTTTTAAGGGATATAAAATGTATACTTATATTGGTAAGCTTTAACAAATTAAGGAGGCATTAGAGACACTCAACAAAAGAGTGGGCTCTAATACCTCAAAGGAAGTATTAGAACCTAAGGAAAAACTTGAATGCACTTAGGGATATTTATATCTTAGTCCTATTGATGAGTCATTACAAGAAGAAGATAAAAAGGCTATAATAAATTATGTCAAGCTATTAATATCAATTATTCATTGATGAAGTAAAGATCAAGAATAAGCTAACTCAAAGAATGGGATAAAAGCACAAGTTTTTTTTTCATAAATCAGTGTTGGCTTAATATAGTATGAATAGAGTCACCTCTATTACAAATGAGGTTGGATTAATATATGGCACCAAATAGGAAATTCACAGAGATTATTCTCTAAAACAATAGGTGCCCCTGCAGAAGCTACTTCTGTAGTTAGTAATTTAAAATCCTTCATCTATGATTAAGTTTCTACTATTGAAAAAAGGAATCTTACTTGTCCCTTCTTAACAAGCAAGAGATGTAGAGCCATCCTTCTTCACTCTCAATCTATACTTCAATAAGGTTTTTTATTTTTTAGATTGGAGTTTTATCATTAATTTTAACTTTAGAAATTAATTTTAATTTTAGAAAATAAATTTTCTAAAATTTAAATTCGGAATCAATATAATTATTAATCTTAATCTCATGAAAATAATTAAATAGATTTTAAATTTAAAACTCTTTTAAATTATTAATTTAATATAGGCTATTCCAAACTGGATTACTCCCAATCCAATAACCAAATAAGATTAAATCTTAGTTTAGGATACATTATTCCAATAACCAAACACTCCTTATTCAAACTTTGGATTACACTAATCCAGTATCCAAACATTCCTATTTAAAACTTAGATATATTATCTTAGTTACTAAATGTAACTTATTTCATTGCCAGAATAAGTTTAACCCAATTGTCAAACACCGTCCATCTTCATCAAATAACTCCCAAAAAGTGACTTATTGTTGCCACCTATCGGGAGTTACTCCAAGAGAAACATAGCATATCATCAGTAGGATCTAATTCTAAATGCCAATGACTGGTGCCCAACAACTTCACATGTTGGCATTGTCACTTATCCTTGCCACTGTATCTCTATCTAATTGTAAGGCCTCAACATATACCCTAGAAGTATTATAGCATGTCTATGGTGTATTAAGAAGTGAACATAACAAATGAATTAAGTGCGTCTAAGTATAGTAAGAGACATAATGGTACTTAATGTAAAAGATTTGGGTAAATGGGTAATTTGTTCATTTCGCCATGAACATACCTTTGTAGTTTGGTTTGTAGACCTCTAAATTTGATAATTCCAATTGGAAATTAATCTAGAGACATAGATCTAAGACTTTCATGAAGGAAACTAAATTTTATTATGCCTACAAGATTTTTGAATTCTGGTTTAAAGTTGAGTTATGGTTGTTGTCCTTATTTTTGAACAGCCTATAGTGTTTTGGGTATAACTTCGAAAATAATTAACCAAATTGTATGAAATTTATTACATTAGAAAATTAAGACATAGGGGAATGAAATTAATTTATAAGATTGTAGGCCAATGCGGGAAGTAAAGGAAGAAGAAGGACCAATATGCAATTTTTATAAAGTTAACATATGGACCAATTGGATTAAGACATGTGTGACCAATAATAAAAAAGCATGTGCATTCAAGAGGAATTAAGCATTTGTGTGAGTCTTGAAAGTTCTAGAATGGGGATATGGAGAGGGGAGATAGACAACATTTTGGGGGTTCTAAGTTTAGATTTTTCTCCTCTCCATTTCACCTTCTTTATCCTATTATTTTTCATGTAAGAAATCAAGCCAATCTTAGGAAGAAATCAAGGTAACAATTACGAATTTTCTGTTCATCTTTATCCCTTCTTACTTTGCTTATGAAGGAATGAAATTGTAAAGTTGGAAGTAGGATTTAGAGGTATATTTTTAGTGTTTCAGTTGGTGAGTCAAGCAAAGCCAAAAAGGAAGGGAAAGAAAGGTAATAAAATACCTATTTTGTCAAATTTAAGGTTTGGGACTATAGTTACTCTAATTTCTCTTTTTGTGTATGTTTTAATGGTTATAAAGATTCATTTGGATGTGGAACGGTTTCTGGGATGATGCTTTGGTGTTATTTTTATGTTATCTTGCATAAAATTGGTTGAATACGATAAGAGATTATTGTGTAGTGGAATTCTGTCTAGGGTTTGTTTGAGTCAGTCACAGTGTTTGAGTCATAACTCAGCCTACAGGCTTCTAAATTGTGTGATTTCAGTTTCATTGAAACCTAAGACATATAACTAAATATCTCTAGAAGAGAATCTAACTTAATTCTGGCTCTATGACCTTGGAAATTGAGATTGAAAAAGGTGACCTGATGCTATCCCTATTTTGGAGTAGCTTGTGATATTTTACCTATATCTCATTATTTAGAAGTCCAAATGGTATGATTGTTAGTGCTATAGAAATTATAGACATAGAGGAAAAATATCTAGAAGACCTGAAATCAAGTTCTGACTTTTTCATCTTAAGGAACAAGTAGTGGTATGAATGGAGAGAGTGTGTCACGACCATGGCATTGTTTTTGCTTCTGATTTCTAACACATATTATCTGAACCTTTATAAATGTGTATGAAAATATTCAAATACCTAAAAATAAATGCAATAGGAATTACCACATTTGAAGTGGGAGATTGAACATTAGAATATAAAATTGAGCATAATGCATTCTGAAGAAACTTTACATGTACATAAATGATTTGTACATATATTCATTACTCACATGTGTATAGTATGATTATACAAGTCTAATTTTGATACCCTTCTAATGGTGGTAAGCCATGAATTGTATGTATAAATGCAAATATAGATTTTATGACTTGAAAAATATTTCGTAGGATTTGTGAATATATGAATTGTGAAATTTACGAATGGTTAAAGGAAATATTATAATGTTTGCTATATTGTCATGGTTGTGGATATATAGGCATGCCTATAAGGTTACAGTGCAGCTGCTACAGTTTGACACCACCAGTATCCACAGTTCAATACCTTTAGGTATTCACAGTTTGATATCTTCAGATATTCACATCATCCTTTATCCACACCACAGAAAATGTGCAGGGTTAACACAGAAAATAAAGTAAAGAGATATAAATAAGAAATACAATATGACAACATAAATAATCAATATATGAATGAGCATTTGCATTTGTATTGATAATTTGTATCATTGACTGTTGAATATCAATGTTTGAGTTTTGAAGGTGAATTTATAGTATATGAAAAAAATATTGAAGCATGTTTGCATTATTTATTTGATTAAGTATGCCATCATTATTGATATTTGTGTGATGTTCACAAATGTATGTGCTTAGCGGATGACTACTGTGAGTGATCATCCAAACTAAGTGTTTCCCCACTAAGCTTTCAAGTTTAGCATGAGTGTTAATCCGTGTAGGTCCAAGTCATAAAAGTGAGGTACAAGGAACATCTGCAGGGACCAAGGCCAATAGATAGAAGAATCATTAAAGGAAATTGTATGTTTTCTTTTAGATTATCATGTAAATGTAAAAATGTTTTACTATTGTTAAATGATAATGTTAAGCATTGGGGAGTTTTGTAACGTGTACATGTATAACATTGAACCGAAATGCATGTTATGAATGTATGTACAGGAAATTGGTTGCCTTATATGTAGATGGTTGTAGGTTCCGTATAGAGGGTGTTACATTTTGTGGTATCAAAGCCAGGTTTAGGCAGTTCTGATCAATAAGAGTCTAGTAATGTGTGATAGTATTTGGTGTTATGTTGGCCTAATCCAGATGTCCCTATTTTCTTATAGATAGTTGAGATGGAAAGATATCATGAAGTTGAGAAGGAGTCAGTTGATAGTGTTGTAGGGGGAGAAAAGTCAGTTTTGGGTCCTCTTGAGCCTTTAAGGGGTGAAGTATCGGTACCATCAGTACCTTGGGGAGATGTTTCTAAAAGCTCCTATAGAAGCTTTGAGAAACCATAAGGCAGAAGAATTTTCGAGCATGACTTCAGAAGAATCAAATAAAGCAAAATACTGGTTAGAGCGAACACAAAGGGTTCTGGATGAGATTAGGCGTCCACCCGAAGAAATGGTTACTTGTGCTATCTCTCTCTTACAATGGCCAGCCTATGATTGGTGGAAATTAGTCCTACTTCATCCTTAAGTGCCTAATCCTCTAACTTAGGAGTTCTTTACCCAAAAGTTCAAGAAGAACTATGTCACAAAAGCTTATAAAGCCGCTCAATAGAAGCAGTTATTTAATTTGAGACAAAGAAACCTATCATGGCTAAGTACGAAAAGGAGTTTAGCTGGCTCAACAGGTAGGCTCTAGAGCCAGTTCTGACAGAGGCCTTCTGATGTCGATAATTTGAGGATGAATTAAATGATTTCATCAAAGAGTATCTAGTAGCGATAATTTCTTTACAACATATAAGCTATTATTAGTTGGTTGAAGTAGATATCAAAGTAAAGAAATAGGAGATAGCCAAGAGAGAAAGGAAACAAAAGAGGATTTTCTTTAGAGGTAGCTCATCTTCAGGTAAGAGAACCCGAGACTCGTAAGATGTTCCCCTAACAAAACCAGCTTGTTAGACCCCGTTATCGGAGTCTAACTCCTACTTGCTTTGATACCACAACTGTTAGACCCCGTTATCGGAGTCTAACTCCTACTTGCTTTGATACCACAACTATTAGACTCCGTTATCGGAGTCTAACTCCTACTTGCTTTGATACCACAATCTGTCCCCGCTTCCAGAGTCTAACCCTTTCATGCTAAAATCATCAGACTTATCATCATCGGGTCGTCTTCTCAACACCTTACACATATACCTACTTCGGGGCTATTAGTATAACTTTTACTATAGGCGTCCAACCTAGGGTTTCTTTGAATAGATTTAAAGAGCACTCCAAAATCTACAACTTTCATGAAGACCTTGAAGACCAACTTTATCTTCTGAAGGGTCGAAAATGGGACAGAAGATATGCGGTGAACAGTGACCCAAAAGGAGTTTTGGAAACACAGATGATGTTTTACAATTCCCATAACTTTCTCTAGAGGGATCGGATCAAGGTATTCTTTATATGGTTAGAAAGAGAATTTCAAGGTCTACAACTTCTATGAAGACTACAAAGGTCAATTCTATCTTCTAAGGGGTCAATAATGGAATAGAAGATATCTATGAACAGTAACCCAGCCGATAGCGTGAACAGTGGCACAGACGAAGTCTTGTGTAACACAGACGAAGTCTGTGAACAATAACACAAACGATACACTGTGAACAATAGCACAGACGATACACTGTGAATAGTAGCACAGACGATAGTCTGTGAACAGTAATACAGACGATACTCTGTGAACAGTAACACAGATGATACGCTGTCAACAGTAAAACAGACGATACGCTTCACAGACGACACGCTTCAACTCATATTACTTCTTAACTCCTTCTTATAATCCTTAACCTATGAACTATCCTCTGTGATTTATCGTCTGTGGTTAATTTTTTTCTCTTCTATGTTTGACCCTTTTTCGTCTGTGGTCTATCCTCTATGTTCTATCGTTTATGTGATGTCGTGTCCTCTGTGTTCTGACGTCATCACAAACGATACTTCTTCATTCTATTCATCCTTCCCTCTATGTTCTATCGTCTATATGATGACGTGTCCTCTGTTTTCTGATGTCGTCACAGACGATAATTTTACTCTCTACTCATCCTTTCCTCTATGTTTTATCGTCTATGTGATGACGTGTCCTCTGTGTTCTGACGTCATCACAGACGATAATTTTACTCTCTACTCATCATTTCCTCTATGTTCTGACGTCAGCACAGAGGATACATCTACTCTTCATTCCTCCTTGCCTCTGTGTTCTGACGTCATCACAGAGGATACTTATACTCTTGAATACTCCTTGCCTCTGTGTTCTGACGTCATCACAGAGGATACTTCTACTGAATTTCTCCTTGCGTCTACCTTATTTATTACAACACATTATCCTCCTTAATCTCTCATTTATTCCAAACTCATGTCAAAATCAACTAAACGTGATCATTTCTCGTTTCTCATTACTTAAAATTTTATTTGGCTTAACACACGCAACGTGAAAAACTTCACCATGATCATAATCATGCGCAGAAATATATATATATATATATATATATATATATACACACTTCATTCATTCCAAATGAGTATTTGCTTTTCAAGGCTTTAATAACCTTACAAGTCTTAATACACTAGTACACTTTAGACTAATACAACTTGAAAGGTGGCTAAAGCCTTAGCTATCAAAAATCAATCCTAAGAATTACAAAA
>JAOTAY010000007.1:9263756-9288024 GCA_025629805.1 Erythroxylum baracoense | reverse complement strand
ATTCAAAAATTCTTAATTCCATATGTCTAGGTTTCCAGTGCCATTGGACAGTTATTTTCACTACCGGTAAACCTCTAGTCTGTCTCTTGACAGTTTTTCGGGTCCGAAAATGACTCCGAAAAATTCCCAGAAAATTTCTAAAATTCTCTAAAAATCTCAAAACCCCAATATCACTCTCCAATTCAATTTTTACACACTCAAGCCTATTTTTCAAAAATCCTATTTATTCACAATTATACCGGGAAATGTCATGAATGCATGTACAAACATTTTTCATGTACAGAAATCACTGTTCACAAATGCATGAGCATGAGATGTGTTTTCCTAATTTCTCACGTGTACCCGTTTCTATAATTCAACCCGTTATACGAAAACGGGATGTTACAGATAGGCATGCCTATAGGGTTACAATGTAGTTACTATAGTTTGACACCACCGGTATCCACAGTTTGATACCTTTGGGTATGCACAGTTTGATACTTCGGGTATATACAATTTGATATCTTCGAATATCTACAACACTCATTATCCACACCCACAGAAAATGCACTGGGCTATAACAAAAAGTAAAGTAAAGAGATATAAATAAGAAATACAATATGACAACATAAATAATCAGCATATGAATGAGCATTTGCATTTGTATTGATAATTTGTATCATTGAGTGTTGAATATTGATTACTAGTATCAATGAGTCGAACCCATTATAAATGATTTGTATATATATTCATTACTCATATATGTATAGTGTGATTATACAAGTCTGATTTTGATACCCTTATAATGGTGGTAAGCCATGAATTGCATGTATAAAGGCAAATATAGTTTTATGATGTGAAACATATTTCATATGATTTGTTAATATATGAATTGTGAAATTCACAAATGGTTAAAGGAAATGTTATAGTGTCTGCTCTATTATCTTGGTTGTGGATAGATAAACATGCATATAGGGTTACAGTGCAGCTACCACAGTTTGACACCACCAGTGTTCAAGGTTCGATACCTTCAGGTATCCACAGTTGGATACCTTTGGGTATCTACAACACCCATTATCCATATCCGCAGAATATGTGCTGAGCTAACACAGAAAATAAAGTAAAGAGATATAAATAAGAAATACAATATGACAACATAAATAATCGGTATATGAATGAGCATTTGGTATTTGTATTGATAGTTTGTATCATTGAGTGTTGAATATTGATTACTAGTATTAATGAGTCGAACTCATTATAAATGATTGGTATATATATTCATTACTCATTTATGTATAATGTGATCATACAAGTCTGATTTTGATACCCTTCTAATGGTGGTAAACAATGAATTGCATGTATACACGCAAATATAGATTTTATGACTTGAAACATATTTCATATGATTTGTTAATATATGAATTGTGAAATTTGCAAATAGTTAAACGAAATCTTATAGTGTCTGCTCTATTATCTTGGTTGTGGATAGATAGGCATGCCTATAGAATTACAGTGCAGCTGCTACAGTTTGACACTACTGGTATCCATAGTTTGATACCTTCGAGTATTCATAGTTCAATACCTTCGGGTATCCACAATACTCGTTATCCACATCCACAGAATATGTGCTGGGCTAACATAGAAAGTAAAGTAAAAAGATATAAATAAGAAATACAATGTGACAACATAAATAATCGGTACATGAATGAGCATTTACACATGTATTGATAATTTATATCATTGAGTATTGAATATCTATTACTAGTATCAATGGGTCGATCCCATGAAGATAGTGATTACTCGTAATTACCTTTCTCGTATTATCTAACATAAGGATTGATTTTGGATTTTAATAAAGAAAATTAAAACTTAAGAAAATAAAATAAAATAAGTAGCAATATTGAATATAAAGACGAAGGAAATCACTTTGAAAACAATCAATGTTAGGAATTAGTGTATATGTAATGAATCCTCCTAAAACCATTAATTTATTACCATTTTGTTATGTAATGTTTTATTGACAATTGGACCATGAAGATTCCTAGAGCAAAAACAACAACGACAATAATACTCAGTCGAAATCTGCTGAGACGAAGGGTTTGTGGAGGTCTAATAGTACACAGTTTTATCCCTAACTAATAGAAAGACTGTTTCCAAATAACCCACATAAATGAATAGAAAACAAACAAACAAATAAATAATAATAAATAAAAGAAAAACCAAAAAATAAATTAAAATTAAAATAAATAGATAAACATCATCATCATAATAATAATAATAATAATAATAATAATAAAATAACTAATATATAAATATGGTAAAAATAAAAATAAAATAATACTATAATAATATAAATACTAATAATAATAATCATCATAATAACATTAATATTCATAAACATAATAATAATAATAACAACACTAACGATGAATAATAATAATAATAATAATAATAATAATAATAATAATAATAATAATAATAATAATAATAATAATAATAATAATAAAATAATAATAATAATAATAATAATAATAATAATAATAATTACTCAGGTTAAAATTTATAGAAATGCATTACCGATTTGTGAATTCTTCTATTAAGTTTGACTTTAATCCAGATAATTTATGTCGACTTATCTCTAAGTTTGCAATCAACTTCTTTCAATTATAGTAGATATATTCATACACAAGATTCCTCAATCTCTATACTATTTCAACTAATATTCTGGATTTATTAGAACATATATTCAATACATAATTGAATCATAATAAATCAATCAAAATCATTGCATTAAATAAAAGAATAAAAAGATACTGTAATCTCAAATAGAGTTCATTATAACTAGATACTAAAAAGTGTTTAGTTATACATAATAGAAAACAAAATCAAACATAAACTGGAAGAAAAACAAATAAAAAAAGAGTTCATAATTCTAAATCTCCCTTTCTTTTCTATCAAATGTTCTTGTAAGGTAGAGGTTTGATTTTGTAATATATTAGATCTTTTCATGATTTCTTCATGTTCTTCACTTCTCTGGATCAATATCATCCCTTTTAGATGTTCTCCACATTTGGAAATGTCTCCAAAAGTCTACTCCCCCATTTTGCCTCCGAATACACCTTTTATAGTAATTTTTAAGTTTATAAGAGATACACAGTTTGATGCACAGGTTTGTACTAGACTGTGTATAACCCAAAATCTTTAACATTTATAATTTTACATGGTTTGAGGAACTTACACAACCAGATACACGAGTATGTATCCCTTCTTTGCTTCAAATCTTCGTTTTATGATAAGTTTTCATTCAAATTCTTTTTCGTTTAGTTCATGAAGGCAATTATAATCTATAAAGCAAATTAAGTACCAAGTATAAAATAAAGTATAAAATATAAAAAAAAAACATCAAATATGGGGTGTAAATATGATTAATTATGCATCAGAAACTATCAATAACTCCAATCACTAACGATAACATATCCTACCCTGACCAGTAACACTCAACCATATTGATGACCATTATTCTTATCCATCCCACCAATGATAGCAGAGACAACCATTATTGCACAATAGATCCAGTTACTATAACTAGATAAAGCGTCACATCAACAAGCAACTCAGATAACCCTTTTCCATGTTCAACAACAAATGCATATGACAGTCATACGCAGACTAAACCAACACATCCTTACTATTTATGAATAACAATAAAGACGGGAGCTTATTTTACTAAGAGAATGATGGGGTTGGGCCTCTAATCTAAACTATTCAAATTTTAAAACAATTAATTACATAATTATCAAATTTTAGTAATTAGGGTTTTTGGGTTTTTAAAATTATAAATTTATTGTAACCATTTATGAATTATTGGTTTTAACCAAATTTAATTTAATTGTAGGTTAAAAAGTTATTCATAAATCAAACCTAATCTAATTTTAGGATTTAAGGTGTGTAACTTTTGCAATTTCAATTTCAATTCCAAAATTCATATTAACAGCAGTCAAATATTTTTATCAATTTTTATAATTAAAGGTAACTCTAATACTACTATTTTGAAACTAGAGTAGGATCTGATCTAGCACTCTATTTTGGCCAAGAATTTTTCAAATTAATAATAATTAAGAAAAACGGAACACTCTCCTTAACCACTTTAAGATGATGAATTATATAGTGATCACTCAACTACCTCTGTATAATTTTTGCTCTATCTAATAATTACCGATTGTGCTATCCTTAATTATAATAGGTCAAAATAGCATCAAAACATAACAATATCTATATTAGATACTTTTGAGATCTCAAGTCGAAAAAACCACTTACACAATTATCACAATGAAAATTTTAGTGAAACGTATTTCTTATATGAAATCAATTTAGTGAGCTTGTTCTCTAAAAATCACTTGTATGCTTGTTTAAAAGTTTTCATACTTTAATCTATCAGATTAATTACTTCATTTGTAAGAAATAAACACAACGTGTGATAATCTTTTTATGCTCTATTAATATTCAATCTTAATAGAATAATGATTATGAACAATTTAGAGACAATATACAAATGTAATATGAATCTCATTATTTAAATAACTATGTTACTAAATTACAACTAATGGATTGCCTGTAGAGCATAAGCCAACAAGTGTTATATAATAAGTATTACGTATTTTATTAATCGAATACATGTTATTAAAATTTTAACAAAAAAATATTTTGAATTGAGTTATTATATTTACAAAACTTTGAAATTTTAAAATTTTGTAAGTAGATAAACAAAAAAATTCAAAAGGTTTGAGGCTTTCGTCCCTGTAACTTGTAAACTAATTTCATACGCACGTCAATTTCGTAGAGAGGACATTAACCCTATTTAGTACTTGGAATAGGAAGAAAAGCCAACACCCTTTCTATTTTAACGCTTTGGTATCACATGCAATGCGCTCCGAGCGGGCAGTGGTCACATGCATGCTACAAGCGAGGATCAAACACGTAACCCCAATAAAGTTCTTGCTCACCGCCCTCTAAGTTACGAACATAACGCCCACCCTGCGGCTTCCCGTCAGCTTATGCTAATATCACGCCACCCAAATTGTAACATCTAGACTGTAATGAAAATATAAAATCCAAAACAAAAAATATAAGATACCCGTCACTTGCTCCATAAGCTATGTTTGGTTGGGTAATCATTAATATAATAAAATAAAATATATTATTATTCTATCATTTAAAAAGAGGGTTTATAATAAAATAAAATAGAATAGACTAAAAGAGAAGAATTTTATATTACATCTCATTCCATCCTAAGTTTAGTAAAAATAAATTATCTCCTATTTGGGAGGGTTTATGATGAAATGTAAAATTAAATATCATTTCACAATAATATATTATAAATCGTTTTTCTAAACAACATTTCACTATGTTACATTATGAACTCTTCCATCTCTCCCGAATAACAATTTTCTAATATTACATCCATCTATATTTTATTCCATTATAAATCATTCCATTTAACAATTATCTAACATTTCACAATAATAAATTATAAACCTTCTTCTAAACAACATTTCACTATTTTACATTATGAACCATCCAATCTTTTCTGAATAACAATTTTCTAATATCACATTTATTTATATTTCATTCCATTATAAATCGTTTCGTTTATAGAACTTTTTGAATTTTTATATAACTAACAATGTAGAATTAATATCATTGCATATTTATTTCAAATGGTTAAAATCAATGTGAAATTATAATTTTAATCTTTTGAAATTGATTTCTTTAAAGTATTACGTATGAAAGAAAACTTTTAACATTACATATAATCACAACGAAATGAAAAAAAAACACAGTTACTTAATGAAACGAAAAGGGATGACGGTGGTACGATAATTGGAGTGCGACATGGTACGATATCGACCATGCTTTAGTATATCCTTCACTGAGGATCCGTTTTTGGCTTTCGAGCTATCTCTGGATCAGTGGATCCCATCCTCTATTTATAGCAAATCTCTCTCTCCCTCTCTCTCTCCTTTACGCCATTTTCTAAAATAGTAAAAGATCAGTCGGCGCTGTTTCAAGCTTTGTTTTTGGTCTCCTCCAACATGTGTTTTTCTTCGCTTTTTCAACGGTTCTACTTAATCCCCTTGCACCTTTTTATCGCTTCAGGTCTCTAACTCTGTCAATCTTCCCATGGAGTCTCTCCACGTTCCTCAAGTTCTCTCCTTCCTGTCTTTTTCGAATTTAACGCATACCCATATCAGTTTTGCACCTACAACCTATTTTTCTTCTCCTTCCTTTTGGAAAGAAAGGTGTAAAAATGGTTCCTTGAAGATTGTAAGATCAGGGAGAGGTGTGCATGTCGATTCAAAATATGGTTCATTTTCCACTGATGCTGTTAAAGATGAAAAAGGTCTTATACTGGATACAGAGCATGATGATTCTGGCTCTGTTATTGGATTCAACTTGATTCTCGGGTCTGGTATGTTCATTATTAGCATCCCTGAATTGCCATTTGTTTTCTTGGTTAAATTTTCTTTTTTACTTTCCAAGAATGTTTTTTAACATGAAAACAGATTAATGATACTCTGCGTTTAGTCTTAATTTTCTTGTTCGCTATAATCGTTGATCATAGGTTTTCCTTTTCATCAGTGTTTACGGTTGCATGTGAACTTTTATGACTCAATCTGTTAAATAGTGCGGTAAGAGGATCATCTGTAAAAATATTTTAATAAAAAAGTACTGCTGTAGACGGGTCAGGTAGTGTGATAATGGAAATATTTTAAGCTTGTAGCTAATAATGGAAGCACCATCTAGATGCTGGAGGCCAATGAATCGATTTATATGAAACTTACTGTCAGAGTTAATGTTATAATTCACTAAGCTGCAGAAATCAAATGCTAAGGCCACTTAGCTTGGACCTTACAGACATGTCAAATTTGGTTTTCAGCATCTGCCTAATACTAACCACACTGAAAGATACCAGCATCGAAAAGGAAAATGATCACATTTGGGTCTTCATTGGTGGATCTTTAGATGAGTTTAATTTATATTAATTATCGGATTTCGGGATAATATTAATTCTGCTTTAAAATTATCAATTTTGACAGTTTAGTTGCTCTGCCTTCTAGAGTTGAGTCACGAATCAAATATCACGTTGTTATCCTAAAAGATATCTTTTCTTTCTTGAGAAGTGGTTTTTAAATGTCTCTTCTCTACACCTTTTATTTCTGGTGTGCAGCTCTCTCGACATTTGAGTTTAACCAGCAAGGTGATTGGTCTTGTAGTCATGAATTTTATTCTTATAGTTAACTGATACTATTATATGCTCTTAGATTTTCAATTTTTTGCTTTATATTATTCATTTCATTATTCTGAATCAATCAAAAGTTTGTGTTGTGAATATATCTCTAAAGTTGGGTAGAACTTAAAGTTTTACTCCATTCTGGAGCATTGGCAGGATCCGATAATCATTTTAACATGTTGGATGAATATCCTAGGAAATAGCATTTATTTTAGGAAATACAAGCCTGATCTTACTTGAATATCATTTGTGTTCTTATATAGATTTCTAATGACTTCAAAAAATGCAAACCAGGCAGAAGATGCATTGGAATGGGGTAGTGGAAGCTCAGGATGCAATTCTTCATGCTAATAAACTTTTATGATAGTAATGGTTAATCATATTTCCTGCATTAAATCATAATTCTTTCAAATTTGCAAAAAGGATGATATATTACAATATATAGCTTATTGTTGTCGACAATTTCTTATATTGATTTTCATCATATTTAAAGACACGAAGACTTCTCCAAGAGCTCATTGCATGCTTTATCAATATAGTTTCAGGTGGTAGGAAAATTAATGAACCTTGTCAAGATGTGTCCACTGATAGGATGGAAGAAATTGAGAACATCAATGGTAAAGAAAAAGAGAAGGCGAGATCAAAGCACAATATTGTATTTGTTACTGCTGAAGCCGCACCATACTCAAAAACAGGTGGATTAGGAGATGTGTGTGGATCTTTGCCTATAGCATTAGCCAGCCGAGGACACCGTGTGATGGTTGTCTCTCCTAGATATTTGCATGGGGGTCCTGGAGACGACATATTTGCTAATGTTTCAGATTTAAAGTGTCGGATAAAGGTACCTTGCTTTGGCGATGCTCAAGAGGTTTGTTTCTATCATGAGTACCGGAAAGGTGTTGATTGGGTGAGTATATCTGTCTGCATCTTGTTTATGAATTTTGAGGACCTCTAACATTTGTCTAGAAATTTAAAGTATGCATTGCTTTTGTCCCTCATATGGGGTGAGGAATGAAGCATTCCCAAATCTAGCTCTTGTTCGTTCTCCAAGTAGTATCCCCATCCCTTGGGGCTCTTAGAACAATTATTATCTTCTATGTCTTTCTTAGGTATTTGTTGATCACCCTTCATATCATAGGCCTGGAAACCCATATGGAAATGGTCACGGTGCTTTTGGTGATAATCAGGTGCTTTGGTTGTTCATTCATGCTGCTGATTTCAGTTTAACATGAATTTTTTATTTTCAAAGAATGATAAGATCTTTTCTGATCTGGCTTTACAGTTCCGATTCACTCTACTCTGCCATGCAGCGTGTGAAGCTCCTTTAGTACTTCCACTTGGAGGTTATACATATGGAGAAAAATGTTTGTTTCTCGCTAATGATTGGCATGCTGGTCTGGTTCCAATGTGAGTTTTCTTCCAGGACAAGTACATCTATTTGCCTTATAGGCTTATAGCTTTAATTGCCAAATGTTGCAATAAGAAAAGTTATAAGCCTCCTGGTACCTTGTCTTGTTGTGAATGACAATCACCTTGTCTTAAATGCAGACTATGCTTGTATTTTGATAGACTTTCACTATCTGATTACACATCTTTACTCTACAAGGATTATTGAAAGTTTGCTATTATATGAATAGTGATTACATGTATGCAATAACTTATCTTCACATGCTTTATGGTTCAGACTTTTGGCAGCGAAATATCGGTTACATGGAGTTTATAAGGAGGCTAGGAGTGTACTTGTGATTCATAACCTTGCACATCAGGTTTATGCTTATTTGATCTTCATGATTGATGCATTTGTGCTGCATGATTCTAAAATCAGTTCAATATATATATATATCTGCTGATTTAATTTCCTTTTCTGTTTAAGGGAGTTGAACCTGCAGCTTCTTACAAGAACTTTGGATTGCCTTCTGAGTGGTATGGGGCACTAGAATGGGTGTTCCCCACATGGGCAAGGACTCATGCTCTTGACACAGGTCAAGCAGTTAATGTGCTGAAGGGTGCTATTGTGACTGCTGATCGAATACTTACTGTGAGCCAGGTCATTAGTGTGTATATGCAAAATTTTAAAAGTTTTCATTGTGGAATATGACTTTTGCTTGGTACATGATGTTGATCATCTCCTTTTTGCATTCTGAGTAGTTGCAAGTATTTTGTGTTTAGAAGTGAATGTTTCACTGACTTGGCTTCTTAGGTTTTTTTGAATTTTTTAAATCATACACATTATGATTCATTTATATTTGGCACTAATTCCATCTTACATGCTTACCAATTTTCCATGATGCATTTGTCAGTAATGTTGTTTTGGTTAAACACAGGGTTATGCTTGGGAAATAACCACTGTTGAAGGTGGATACGGCCTGCATGAACTATTAAGCAGTAGGAAACCTGTTTTGAATGGTAAATTTATGGTTTTAAGAGTTTCAGTTTGTAGGAATGAAATCTATCCAATAATGCATCACTTGGTGGATTTCATGTTATGATTTCTTGTCTTCGTCAGGGATCACAAATGGCATAGATATTTTTGATTGGGACCCATCATTGGATAAGCATATTGCTTCTCACTACACCGCTGATGATCTTAGTGGAAAGGTGATAAGATCTCATTTTTATCCAATGGGCTATTCTGGAACAGTTGTTTCCTTACTTTGTTTATTTACAAGTTGCAGATGCAGTGTAAGATGGCTCTGCAAAAGGAACTAGGTCTTCCTATTAGGCCTAATTGCCCATTGGTAAGTTTTAGGGTTTTATGTGCAGAGATCGAGTAAAAAAAATCAATGTTTTTCTTGATTAATCATTGGATATGGATTTTTTAGATTGGATTTATTGGGAGACTGGACTACCAAAAAGGCATTGATTTGATCCGCTGGGCAATTCCTGAGCTTATGCAAGACGATGTGCAATTTGTAAGTTAGTGTTGTATAAATATGTTCTGCTTAAAATGTTAGATACATTTTTATATATTGAGGTTATTTGTCCTGCTTTGTTTTTATACCTTAAATTCTGAAATTTGAAACAGAAAGATTATCATTTTCTGTGTAGACATCACTCCATTTTACATAACTTGTTCCAAAAATACATTTTGAATCATATTGAGGCTCATTTTGTCTCACTACAGTGTATAAGCTTGAACATGCTCAAGCTGTTGCTATGAGGGCTGTGATATGCATGCCTGAATAAGCATATGGTTGTATATTTTGTCTGTGAGGAATTTTGTCTAGGGGAGCATGCATGGAGCTCAGCCCATTTGCAAATGTTTCTAGTTAGGTGTTCCATTTACCTTTAGGACAACTGAAAACAGGCAATATTTTTCAGGTCATGCTGGGATCTGGGGATCTGCTTTACGAAGACTGGATGAGATCAGCAGAATCAACTTATAGAGACAAGTTCCGTGGTTGGGTTGGCTTTAATGTTCCAATATCTCATAGAATAACTGCTGGGTAATCTCAGATTTCTGTTGATGACATATGCATTGGTGAAAGTAATAACTTTACTAATTGAGTTTCTGCAACAAACAGCTGTGACATTCTATTGATGCCCTCTAGATTTGAGCCCTGTGGACTAAATCAATTATATGCAATGAGATACGGTACCGTTCCCATAGTTCATGGTACTGGAGGACTTAGAGTAAGTGAATCTGTTCAGACTTGAAGAAATACTTCCCCTTCCCTTCAAAATGCCTAGTTGTATTGAATGACATTTCATTTCTTTTCTTCCAGGATACAGTACAGACTTTCAACCCATACGTGCAAGGTGGTACTGGTGAAGGCACAGGGTATGTGATTTCACTAATTTGAATTCTCTGGTTCTTTAAAGGGGTTTTCCTTCATTTCAATTCTTAAAAGCAAAGAAATTATTGCTTTGGTGGTCTCAAATTTAGTTCTGCAATTCATAACACGAACACATGTGTCTGTTTTTGGTACGTTATATCTACAACGCAAAAGCAAAGTGCTTTGTTATATATTGGCTCTTCAAACTAAGAAGAACCTGATGATCTATTTTCCTTGAAGTTGTTGATTACAACTCATCCAAGCCAAGTTCCTAGATTTTTTGTAATTATTTACGCTTTACTTGAACGTAAATCTTCCTAAGGTCTTGTTTCCTCTAGTTAATCATCTTTTTGAAGTGCTTCCTTGGAATGCATTAACAGGTGGACATTCTCTCCACTATCAAAGGAAAGTATGATCGCGGTCAGTACTCTTTCTTAAACCTGTTTGTTGTTTTTCTTTCATCTTTATTGATAAATATTTCGCAGCTTATAGGAAATGTTCCTTGGATCCACACAATATTCAATAGAAAGTACTTTCGATATTTATTTTCAGCAAATGATCCATGGTAACGATTGAAACCTTTTCATGTATTAGGCGGTTGGGTTGGTCGATTTTAACATTATGCGTTGCATTGCTCATTTATCTGCCATACTTTTATTTTCCTAGTGGAAAAGTTTAGGTGTGTTCTCCATTGGTACTGCAGAATCATGATCCTTCATTTCACAAGTTGGCTTTGTAAAAGAAAACAGAAACTTGGATACTAAGAAAATCGTTCACAAATGGGGAGACACGGGGGCCAAATTAACTACCTTATCATGGCGAACTCCATTTAACATTAACTATCACAATAGATCCAATTTTTAATCTGCTTTAGGCTTGACCAAACTTTATATCTCTTCCATTTCAATAGCTGTTTGATTTTCTTAATTGGATATCTTATGGATGACGTTTTCTCAGGCTCTGAGAACTGCTATCATGACCTACAGAGATCATAAATCATCTTGGGAGGGAATAATGAAAAGAGGTATGACTAGGGATAGCACATGGGAAGCAGCTGCCAAAAAATATGAACAGGTTTTTGATTGGTCTTTTGTTGATCCACCGTATATTAGATAAGATATAATGAAAGATGGGAGAAGGTAAAAAGATGAGAGATGAGAAAGTGAAAGAAAATGATGAAGATGGTGGTGGAGGATCTGAGCTCTTGGTGGCTATGCAGGATGTATTATTGCCAACAGAAATGCCAGGAATGCTTGCTTCATTGCCATTGCCATTGCCATTGCCATTGCCTGAGAGTAAAGACTTTTAAGTTTTGTTTTGTTTGGTTCAAATTCCATTGGCATTTAGTGGATATTTGGGCCTGTGTAGTATGGTAGTTGCAATAACTGTTATCAGCAAAAGCATTATGACAGTCACTCCCAAACCGCAGCTTAGAGGTGGATTAGTGAAAGGGTAAGTTCATTATTTGTTTCGTTTCAATTAAGTGGGTACAGGAGTTTATCCGAGATGTAGAGATGAAAAATGAGTCATTTAAGTGGCTTACTGCAGTATTTAATGTTGTCTTACTCAGTGCATTGAATGCTTCTTATACATTTCAACAGGATATGTTAGTTGAATTACATTGTTACAAGTTTCTTTGTTTCTAGTCTAATCCAGAATTTGCAGGATCATGTCCAATCCTTTAACTCATAGCTCATCCATATGCATTAACGCATTGCAAAGCTTACTCATCTTTTCTTCCAATGCCATGGCAATCAAACTCTAGTACAACCACCAACTCAATTGTTCAGAACAAGATCATAACCACAGGCCTGTTAGCTACTTCAAATATCTCGTAAGAACACTGTTCAGAAAATCATTTTCTAACCTTTTGTTTCCATTTAAGTGAACCTTCTTGATAACTCTTAACTAAAACTCTAGGGTGCTTAGTTGATGAGTTTGGGAAGGAGTTAATGGTAAGGAATGAAAAGTGAGTGGTTGGTTGTTAGTTATAGGAGTAATAATTTGACATCCCACTTTTTGGGGAATTTTTTATACTCTCTATTTAGTAGAAGAATGAAACTCATTCTTTAGTAGTAGCTCTTTTTTTAAAAGTATTTTTAATACTAATTAATTAAAATATAATTTATTTATTTATTTAAATATAATTAATTAATTAATTACATTATAATTAATTAATTATGTAATTAATTATATTATAATTAATTAAAATGTAATAAATAAATTAAAATATAATTTATTTATTAATTAACATATTGTAATTAATTAATTAAAATATAATTATTAATTAATTAATTAGATTATAATTAATTAAGATATAATTAATTAATTAAAATATAACTAATTAAAATATAATTATTTATTAATTTAAATATTGTAAATAATTAATTAAATTACATATAATTAATTTAAATATTATTATTGAAATAGGATCCTTAAGTCTGCTAAAATGTCAGATCCAAGTTTTTTAATGGGAAGCTTTTTAATGAGATTCTTAAGTCTGCTAAAATGTCAGATCCTATTTTGCCTAATCTCTTCCACTTCCAATATTTTTAATGTGATCCTTAACTCTGCTATAATGTCAGATCCCTTTTCCCTAATCTCTTCCACATCTCTATGGATATATTATCAGGCCTTACTTCCCTTCCACTCTTAATTTCCCTCAAAGATTTTTTAATTTCTTCCCTCGTAATATGTCGATAATAATTACGAAAACTCTTGAACATGCTAAGATCACATACTCGTATATGGTTCTTTATTATTTCGTCATATTTTCTAGTTGTATGTTCTCAAATTATTTCTCCCACATTTCTTCCCTTTGTCTAAGCCTAGTTTTAGGGTTTTGCAAAGTTGTTTAATTTTGCGATATCCCTTAACTAATTTAGATGGATTACTTTGGGTTATATAAACAATTCTAACTGCTAAAAAAGTAATAAGAAAAAGAAATATTAATGATCAAAACTAAGATATCAAAAGAAACAAAATAAATGCAAATGAAATAATTGGTTAGATTAATATCAATCAAGCTTTCCTAATTTTTTAGTCCCTGACAAAAATGCTAAAAATTTAGTGACCTCTCATTTGTGATTTTGTAACTCAATTCCTTCAATCTATAAACTGTCTAAAGCAAATGTACCTATCATTTTATAGTATACTACTAACTGTTAATTCCACAGAGACTCTGATACTAGTAATGACTCTATTCCTATTATTTAATCTAAAGTTAAGGTGATGATGATAATTCAAATTTGAAATAAAATAAAATAGACCAAGGATAAGTCAAAACAATCAAGAATCAAAAATATCAAAGGAGTGAAAAATCAACCAATAAAATAAAGGGTAGCAAAAATTCGAATCTCCTTAGGACTTCTTATATAATCATGATTCCACTAATCAATTTATTCTCAAGTAATTAAATCATGAAAATTCCTTAATTATGCTAATATCTTTCTCAGGACTATTAACACCTAATACTAGATTAATTAATTGAAATCTCTTCCCAATTAAAAGCCTTATAATCACTTTATTTCATTTATGAATTTCACTATTAGGCTTGACTCTAATCTGAAATATTTATGTTGGCCTATCTTTAGGTTTATATGTAACTTCTTTCAATTACTCTATATTTATTCATACATAGGATTTTACCTTATATTCGTAACTTTGTTGTAGGATTTGTTTATTACTTGCTCTAACAAGCAAACAAAATGGTAGGATAGATAGGAAATTATTATTTGGGGGATTATAATATGCCATCTCTTATGGTGATATTGGAAGTTTAATTGATATTAATGATGTGAAAGCTCATTCGATATCAACGATGTATTGTTACATTTGTCGTGCTTGCCACACCAGTGATGAATTTTAGGCATTATATTACATGTTGGAGAAACCAATTTGCATGGGAAGCTAGCCTCAAAACATCCCCAGTGGGAATATTTATAACCAGGGGTGGGGAAACTATGTTGACTTTACATAGAATGATTAAGTTTCACTTAGATTTATGCAATACCAGTAGTAAGAGGAGGATTGATTTCTTAAGGAGCTCCTTATAGAAGCCATTGCTATGATCAATGCTAACCTCCAAAAAACTAAAGAGCTATTTGACTCTTTCCACAACACAAGACTTTTGATAGGATAACTTTTTGAGCTTGTTTTTGAAGAGTAGCTATATATCTAATCTGGATACATCGAGCCAAATTTGAGGAAACAAGTGAACAAAATAACTTTGAATATTGGAGAGGAGTTGGAGGTTGAGGAAAAGCATAAAGTTGCTACTCAAGAAGAGAAGAAAGAGGAGATTGAGGAAGATGAAAAGGAGTCTATTGACAATTTATTAGCAGTCATCTTAAGTACAAAGGATTTCTGTTTCCTACAAAACAAACTGTCAGAGTCAATTAAAGATCTAGTGATTTTATTATTCCTTATTCTATTGAAAATTTGTTTCAAAAAAAGGCATTAGTGGATTTAGTTGGTTTTATTAATTTGATACCATAAACCTTTATTATATTGAAGCATATGACCTATTTACAAACTAATGAACCCTTATTTGGGAAGATAGTTGGAAGCAAACTGCTAATCATAGATCCAGGTAAAGTGAAGTGCTTGCATAGAATTCCAGCTCAAAAACTCGTAAAGAAGTGATAGTTGGGAAGCAACCCAATAATTAGTTTCTTTTGTTTTGATTGAGTTTTTTGTATGATTTTCATTAATAAGTTAGTTATTTTAATATTTCTAACCTTGTGGTTTTATTTTTGTGAGTTGAGATTTGATAGAGTTCCGCAAGTTATAAAGATAACTTCACCCTAATGCATGAGAGTAGAGAAGATTTTACCAGCACTAAATGGATGTTATTAATATTGGATAAGGCTATAAATCTTTTACTATTAGTGGAGTACTAATTACCCATACCTCCTTCCATTATTTTTCATATTTTTCATTATTTTTGCATGTTTTGTGCAATGAGGATGTACAACTTAAATGTAGGGGAGGGGCTTAGTGATCAAGCTTATCCATTTTGTTACAATTAGCTTAAAAATGAATAATTTGAGAATTTTTACAGAAATTGTTGATCAAGATGATTCTTTATGAGTTTGGTTGTGATTGTGATTTGATTTGTTTAGACAAATGGTTATGAGTTTCAAATATTATGTTGACTTAGTTTAGTTCATTAATTTTGAGAATGGATACTTAATTTTCATTACGATATTTTGTGTACAATTTGTTTATGCATTGAACTAAATGTGACTTGTTTTTAGAGTATTTTCATCACCCCACAGATAAAATAAAAAACTAGGGAAATAAAAAGAAAGAAACATAGCAGTACGTGAATAATCAAGTATAAATCACTTCACTCTTGTAGCTTTGTACTAACAAAAAGGTCAAAGTTAAACAGCAGTGCAAGTAGCCATTTGACATAGTGATGTAGTAGAATAATTATAGATATTCATGACAAGATGTTTACTCCCATGAAAAGGCTGCCCAACTTTTCAAACAAACTTTTAAATATTTCTATGCTTAAATTCATTATTATATTTTTAAGGGTATGAAAAATGTTCAAAGGTATTAGCAATTTTTCTAATATATGTTCACTTTATGCATTAAGTGAAATGGTGAGGATTGAATTGAAATTTAAAGAATTATAGAGCAAATTGCATTGATTTATAATTTAATGCATGTAGCTATATGCTTAAAAATTAAATGAACTTTTCAATTAAATAAATAATGGAGAATCTTGATTGATATATTCAATGCCTTCAATGCTTTCCTTGGGTTGTTTCTTAATAAGTCTAAAGTAATATAGTTGATTTACTTTAGGACGAGTAAATGCCTAAGTGTGAGTAGTGTGGTAGAGTTCGATAAGTATTTTAAGGTTTCATATTTTTATTTTTATATTTTGTACATTCTACTTATCTTTTTTAGTGTTTTTATTATTTCAAGTACTTAATTCATTCATATTCCTCTCATAAAAAATAAGAAGCCCTAATTTTTAATGAAATATGCAACCCCGTACACGAGCCTATCAGCTAGTTGTATACTTTATATAGTTCTCAAGAAATTAGTGTCACTTTATGACACCATGTTACAAAAAATTGTCACGATCTCGCTCCCAAGTATTTTCTAAACTTTGCCCTTTTCCTGTATAGGTAGAAATATGACCTTAAGGAGTAGATTGGTGACATTTCAAGGAAGCAGACCTTTCCTCTCTTACTTACTAAGTGGAGCTCCTTCTGAGTCGTGATCTCTCAACACTTAATCCCATACTTAATGTTCAATCTTTAGAAATCCTACTGTTACGTGTCTTTTGGTTGTTGCTTGGTTTTAACCAACTTGTACACACATGGTCTCGTCCAAACTCTTTACCATTTAGTAAGAATATGCCTTTTTTATTTTGGAGTGCATGCCTTTAACTTCCAAAAAAAATCCCATATTTGACCCATCCTAACTGTTTATTAGCAGATTTTTTCAAACAATAATTTTGGAGAAATATCATTCACACTTACAATATGACCAAAGCGTGTATTGTTCAAATGTTCTATGTTCCGAAACTTGGTATAACAACAGATAAATGCAGAACAAAAGCTAGCATATTGATAAGTTCAGATCACCTGTTCCATTACTCTGTATATATCCCATTCATGAGCATCTATTCATGGAACATAATGGAAATATGTGATCTGTCCCTTGTTGACAAACCAGTTTAAAATAAGTGCAAGCCATGGTATATAAGAAAATAATATATAGCATCAACTGCAACTTTGGCAATCAATCGGAAACTTATCGAGTGCTGCAATCTCACTATCAGCCTCAAACTTGGCCATTTCTTCCTTCGTCAGCATAACCCATGCCTCTATCGCACCGCCTTCTTTTGCATCAAAGAACGCAACAAAATTGCCTCTATACCAACGAGCCATGCTGACCCATGAAGGCTTTCCCCATCCAAAGTCATTATCATATATTGGAAACCTGCAAAGACTAGTGAAGTTGAATGGCACTACCTCACCTTTCTTAACTTTTCTATCCCTCTCATTAATCACATAATAATACGCGTTTTCCACTTGTAGACTCTTGACATAGTCTGCGTCAACTTTTCTTATGGAATCTCTCATTGTCCTGATGAACCCTTGACATGTCTGCGCATTGCTGTCTAGGGCTGCTACTCCAGGAAGGTCGATGAGATTGCCAAAGTGTGTCTCCGACAGTGGCGGGTTCATTTTTTGACGTAAGTTCACCGGATGTATGGCGACAAGAGTTTTTCCAGCTTCGATACGCACGTTGGTTATGAACTTTTTCCATATGAAAGCTGTCAGTGCTTCAATTCGTGTCGGCCGAATTAGTTTCTCAGTGCCGTTACTATCAGCATATTTGTCACGAAGAGTTGCTATATGTGATGCGGTGAACACGAACATTTTTGTGACAACGTTATCGTTAGTAAGCTCAAATCCAGCATCAACGTCTGGAATGCTAATGGATGGAAAGAACTTGTCGGAGATGAGATGAGGGACAAATTTATTGTCATCCCCACGAGCTATGGCGGCCCAGCTCTGGAGGAACTTAAAGGATGACAAGCCGTCTCCGAGTTTGTGAGACATGGCAAACGCAATTGTCATCCCACCACACTCGAAGTGAGTGACTTGGAAAAATGCAACCAAGTCACTTTCATGGCGGAGTCCAAAAGGAAGCAACTTGTTAATGTTAAAGCAATTTGGGTTTCGGATAATGTCCTGGATTGCGCGTTTTGCTTTGGCTTCCGCAAAGTGGACGCCCTTATCATTGCACTCTACGTACTTGTTCGCTCTCAGACGTCCTGCCACAGGATAAAACATGGTCAAGGCCTCTGCTAGAGACCTTTTAATATGGTGGCACCTTTCTTCGGTGTTGGTTGGATGATTGTCCCTGGAGAAATAGAGGATCAAAGGCATGTAAGTTGTCACCATCATTTGATCGATGCCCGAGAGTTGATAGCATCGAAGATGATCGGGCGTCGGATAAGATGGTTTGACTAGAGTTTCGGAGATCAACTCCAATTCTAGCTTCATTTCCTCTGCCATTTTGTGTGATAAAGTCAGAACAGAGTTGTCTTCTTTACGAGTATTCCCTTGATTGCAAATTTGCAATGTTTATATAGAAAATGGTCACCGAGTTTGGTTGGATGTTAGGTTTGGATTTGGGATGAGCTTTTGAAAAAGGATTCATTGACTTTGGGCTTTTTTGTTCAAGTCACTAACGTATTTTCTACTCTGTGACGACCGGTGATATGGTTGGTTGTTAGATCTTCAATGCCGCCTTAGCAAGTTGATACTTGTATGGTCACATCTCGCAATACTTTTGTCCACCGTCCACACTTGAAGCAACTTGGTATGGTCCATCGGTTACACTTCTTTTTTGAAAATTAAAGATTAAAGATAAGACTACAAAAAGAGTAAGAAAATTAAACACTATAACACTCTATGATGTTCTAATGTTGGGCGAGATGATATCTGTTAATCCTCTTGCTAGCATGGAGATCTGGGTATGTGGAATTATTTTATAGTAGACTTGTTCCATCTTTCTTGCTTCCCCTCCGAAGAGTCTTCTATTCTTGTTTTGCCATAAGAAATATACCACCGTCGCAATGCATATCTTTAAAGTTTTATAGTGTACACTTTTAGTCATAATCAGTCTAGCCGTTTCTTCTCACTATTAAGCTGGTAATCAGACCCCAACCTTGTAATACGTAGAACAGACCTTATTATGTATTCAGGATCAAACGTGAAATGATTAAAAATAAAGGAATATGGAATACCTTATTTCGGTTCCATCTCTAATTTCGATGCTGATTTCGGACACCAAATGAGATCCAATCTCCTGAGACCTTTACGAAAAGTCTTCACCGGCATGTGGTTTAGGCCTTTCTACAATTTTCTCAAAATACAAGCTCTCTTAATGGGTTAGAGTTCTGAAAGCTCGTGAATGATATGAGCAACTGCAGGAAACATAATCTATTTATATAGCTTCCATATTGGGCTTCTCTATCACAAGGACGATATGGACCAGGTTCACATTAAAAGTGATTTATTTTTTACTCGGACTTTGACCCATTGATTTAAATCATTTGTTAGGTCACTTTATTATCTTTATCTAGATTAAATTACGTAACTTAACTAATAATTTATTTAAAATCAAATTACAATTAATAACTGTCCACTGTATGGAAAATTGACAAAATTGCCCTTAGGGGCTAAAATGTCTTACAATCTCCCTCTTGGACAATTATTAATTGCAGTTTTGACTCAACTTTAAAAACAGTTTAAAAACTCGGTTAAGCTACGCTGCTGTATTAGTCGACTAAGTTTAAAATCAAAACATTTGATCCAAAGATAATGAAAGTCCAACATTCTGTCTTGCAAGGCTTTTGATACTGAAAAATATCAAATACATGTGTCATGTGTGACACAGATCTAATACAATCACGAATATCTAATACCTTACTAACATGAATGGGAAAATGGAGTGTGGCAAACTATGATGATACCTTTGTGATCTAATATGTATCATCTTCGTCTATAGGTCTCGATTTCTCTAACTTTATGCTAATCCGCATTGCTAAACTGAAGTAGAGAAATCTCATTTTCTCTTATCGAACGCTAAACAGCATTAGAGAAAACTTGTTTCCTCTCACCAGATGCTAAACAGCATTAGAGGAAACCTTTATGTTCTCCAATCGAATGCTAAACAGAATTAGAGAACCTTTATGGGATTAAAAACCTATATCCCCCTACGTCATATAAAACTTTAAGGATATATCTGTATCATGACAATGTACGATAACGCTTATTACTGAGGATAACCGATGATCATCTTTATTGATGAACCATCATATTGTCATAATACATCAAAATATACAAATGTACATGGAGCAAGCATAACAATTCCTTAACTAACAGTGTCTAAGGACTTCAAAACACCCATACTGTATACTTGTATTTCAAACAAGTGGGTAAAGTCCTTTAGTTAAAGAACCAACTTATAGTTCCTCAGTCTTTAAATGCTTCAAACCTTAATGTCACCTTTTCGTATCAACTACCTCATTGTCAAAAATTTGACCTCAGAATGCTAAAACCCTGTGATATTCAATGTTGTTATTAAACAACACAGAACTTAATTATCACATTACAACTGAATGATTTTAGCCACTAAATCAACCACAGACAACTCAGAAATCAAATTTCTGAGCTAAACCTCTGTGAAGAAGCCCAATAGCATGCACCCTGTATGTATGGTCGAGGAAATTATCCGTGTCTACTTGACACTCTTCCAAGACATTGTATCATCTGCAACCTTAAAAACTATAACCTTAAGTGAGCTTTCGATCATCCAGACACATAGCTTAATTTGAATCTGAATTCCATAAGAGGTTTTTTCTGTTGACCTTTCTATATGTCAACATATAATCCTTGATTCCTTTTAATTATCTTAATATTTGTTTGACTGCATGTCAATGGTCTACATCTTGGTTAACCAGATACTGACCAAACAGTCAAACAGTAAATGCAATGTCCTACCTAGTACATAGCTGAGCATACATTAGGCTACCGACCATACTAGAATAGTAAACATTTCTCATAACCTCTCTCTTTACTTTATTCTTTGATCACTGTGCTAAAGATTATCTCTCACTATAAGAGATGGGTGTTATGACAAGTTTACTGTTAACCGTATTAAACCCTTGTAATATATACTTAATGTATGTATTCTATGAGAGGTTTAATGAATGTTAAGATCCGTCCTAGTGAATCCAAATACCTAGGACAAAAGATGCTACGTCAAGGTCTTTATGTCAAAGTTCTTAACCAAAAGTTACTTAACCTTATACAATATGGTTAAGTAATTTGACGTAAGCAGTATATCATCCTTATGCAGTAATAGGAAGATAATTTTTCTCCCCCTGATCTTATAGTACATGCATCTTTTTAACTTTACTTTCCATGAAGCTAAAAGAGGTCATAACCTCATCAACTGTAAGGTATCACTTTTGAGAGATTTGATGTAAACCATGTATTGATCTGCATAACACGCAAACCATGTCAGTTCCATCTGGATCCTGAAATCCTTCAGGTTGTACCATATAGACCACTATATAAAGGTCTTTATTCAAGAAAGTGGTTTCAACAACCATCTGAAGTAACTCTTCATCATCATGAGCTACAATTGCCTTAATCACTCAAAATGTATCTTACTAGGATACAAGAGAAAATCAATATTTCTCCATGAGTGAACCATTAGGCAATTGAGCTAGTCCATAAACCGATAAACTTTATCCTGAGGTCCTTTAGGTCTTAAAACTTTATACTGACGGTTTTATAGTTTTGCTACAAAATTAACTAACTCCCTGACCTTACTATGCTTCATGGCTTGCATCTCATCAGTAATTACAACCCACCATAATTTCATTGCAGGTACAGAAATAGCTTTTGTAAAAGTAACTAAATTCTTAATATGTCTAATATCATTGTCCTGTTCACCTAATAGACTATGCAGTCAAATGGGATAATAGATCATCTCACTCTGGTGGATTTTGATAGCTGTATCAGATCTTGTACCCCCAGGATCCTCTGTGTGTACAGGTATGGGTTCCTGTTCTTGTACAAGCACAGTACAAAGACCTAAATCTATCAAATCTAACTGTATGAGTAGCGGATACATATTAACTACAGTATCAAAAGGCCCACTATCATTTCAGACATTGTATTCCAAAAACTTAGTTGTTAGTGATTCTACTATTCTGTTCCTTTCTTCTCTACAGTAAAATCTGTAGCCTCTTGAGTGGTTAGGATATCTTACTAAATAGTAATGAATAATATGAGCATGCAATTTTTCTTTATAAGGATTATATTACCTCAGTAGGGTAGCCCCACACACGAATATATGTAAGACTGAGTTTTTACACTTCTAGATTATTAAGTAGGTCTAGATTAGTCTTGTTCTACATTGACTTTTTCAAGTCCTTTAGGGTAGATTTATGCCTTTCGACAATGCACCATTTTGCTCAAGACTACCCGGTATAGTGAATCAAGTCACTATCCTAACCGATTCCAAATATCTAACAAAAAGACCTTTTCAAGTCCTGAAACACTATGTTTGCCATGATATTCTCCTACATGGTCAGATATGACATTCTAAATGAATTTTCCCATTAGTTCTCAACCTTCATTCTTTAAGCAAGAACACAAAACTGTAATGGGAATAACCATGACAAATGTCAGAATACTTTTGGAATTGCACAACGCAACTGTATAAGGTCTTCTGATATCTTTATATATTAGACTCAATAAGTCAAAAGTATAAGTTGACTTCAATATCCTTATTTTAGTTAACTTACCCCTACAATAGTCAACACATGGTCCCAGATCATCACAATCTAGACTTGAGAGAATGCTTTCCTTAATCAATTTCTCAACCCTAGCTCTAGAAATGTGACTTAAACTTTTATGTCACACCATGTATGACTTTTCATTCGTCAAGGTCCTTCATTTCATGATTTGTTCAGCAAGATACGAAGAAGCATATATCTAATTCGGGGTAAGAAACACTCTATACAAACTATTATGTTTTGCATTAAACAAAACTGTACAGCAGAAGTATTAAATACAAAATTTCAACTTTCTTTATCCAAAATTGATCCAAAGATCATATATAAAATGTGTCGTGTAAAAAACTTAAATGAACCTTGCTACAAGATTCAGTACATACATCCCCTGTAGATATTACTTCCACTTCTTCATTGTTGTCAACCATCAATTCCTCCTTTCTCTTTATTTGGCTTTAACCCAGATATGAACCTATGCATTGTGGAAGCATTTTGATCAAACACTCCACTATATAGCCACAAAATACTTAATGCGACTATCGCAAATAAAATTCATAAATTGACAAGCCAAGAAGTCATCTGATAGTCGTAGTCTTTCCTTTTATACCTTATACTATTGGCTTCTTTATGTCCTTAGGACCTTCACCAGCAGTGGATTGACCAACATCAACATGTGGAGAAGATTCAGTCTTTCTACCATTAATCTTAGTGTGCTTCATCTCTGCCTTCCATTTAGTTGCATCAAGGGCTGTAAGAGTAACAAACTTGAGTTTCTCTCCTTCAGCAACACAATGGGAAATCAAAGCATTAAAGTCCCATTCCTCATCCTGCAAATAATATGTCATCACTAGAATACTTAATTCTGAATGGAGT